>JABEVN020003859.1:0-16628 GCA_013146195.2 Codonopsis lanceolata | reverse complement strand
AATAATAATCATGATAGGCACACCTCTTTGTCTCGATCTCTCATTGGCAGTAGCTGGATTCATACGAGGAGGATTAGGAAGCTCGTTCCTTATCTCGTACATAATGTCCTCGCGCGGTGTGTTGAGGCGGGGTCAAGTCGATTCACGAAGAAACTCCTTCGTCCGATCATACCGAGACTTGCTTTTATTGTAGCCCCCACTTCTGCTGTCGTTTCCCTAGCATTCCCGCCATTACTCTCCTTTTTCTTCTCCTTCTGCCGTCTCCCCACACCATTTTGTGCTCGCATGAGCATCTTGCTTATCTTTGGTTTGCGCATACTTAACTCGATCGCAAACCACTTCTTCCAAATCCGGTCTCAAACATAATGTTACCTCTTGCTCGGTCGGACGGGAGACTTGCTCCAAGACCTTAGTAAACCTTTCTAGGTAGCTCATTTGTTGACTCATGTGCACCTTGTTTAACCTTAGACAAGTCGGCCCTTGTCTTTGCCAGCGAACCAGTGTCAAGTCGGCCAAGAATTTTTCGCAAGTCGGCAATTATTGATCGGCGTGCGCTTCTCCCACATCAAGCTAAAGCCTTTCCTACCAATGCACCAACAAAAGCTCGATTTTAATGCTTCATCAAGTCACCAAGCCAATTGGGACTCAAAAGACATCAACCGTCCCTGGCCTTGGTCTTGCGTATATTCTTTAATGTTGGGGAAAATCAACCCCTCTTGGTGGAGCATTCGATCCATGGGGCTAACAGGTGGCAGATGTACCCAAAATTCCCATCTAGAGCCTTGCCTTGTTCCTGTGCCTCCATCCGTTTCAACTCCTCGAAATCTTGCATGTTAATGGTTGCAGGCAAACCACCCCAGCGAGGCGTATGCAGAGGAGGGCTGTGGGAGTCCCATAACCGCATGGCAATGCGGAACCCCCACTGCCTGCGCACTCCCACTGAGGTGCCCACCAATGAGTCTGCAGAGTGCAACTGACGATGAGACCGTTTAGGAGAGGGAGTTACGCCTCGAACGTAAGAACCCCCGGTGATCGTGAACGGCGACTATAGGCACGGATCGCGCGGTGAAGGAGAATCGGCGAGCATGTGACCTTTGTGGTGGCGAGCAGCCGACGCAGCGCGTGGCCAGGAGTCTTCGCCTTCATGACCCGGCCTTAAGTGAACACTAGGAACAACCCGATGGTCGCCCTTCCCTCGGTTTCTGCATTTAGAGCCTTGTGCTTTCGGTTGAGAATGAACAATCGAGAGGTTCACCGGGTTACCTCCTGCGGCTTACGCACACGCTAGGAGCGTCAAGGTGTAACGGATCAACCTCGATGGGTAATGGCGGCTTGCCCATGCGATCAGTTGTAGGTTAAGTTGATGCATCTGTCCGGATAGATGGCTCATAAAAGCCTCCTCACACGAAACTCATGCTAACCGCTTCTTGCAGCTTGGCGGCCAATGAATCAACCCCGCCTGATTTAGGTGGTGGCGCGCATCATGGGTGGTGGGACATTATTCAACATTGACATTTGAGATTACAGTGTACCTCTTCTCTGCATCCGCTACCGCCATCAATCCCGTTCTCCGCCATGGATGAAACTCCAAAACAAAGAATATCTAACTAAACTTTAATGCCGCAAAAACTCTTTCCTAAGAATGGAACCGATCGTCCAAGAAATGCGGACAACAGGCGAGCCCAATCCAACACACGGCTTTCAACGTGTCCGTGAATCCTCCGAGCCCAACTCGTAATAAGGAAAAGCAACGTGGCGGGCGGGGGCACTCCCAAAGGCCTCGTGTGCATCGGTACACACAAATAAGTAGTTGAGTAAGTAATTTGACGAGTTTTGGCTAGAGAATCGATGCGCATACCTCTCTCCAAATTTTGCCAAGCTTTTATATGTAGAGGCATAATCGCCTAATAATCATGGCCCATGATTAGCATTAACCGCTACATGATTGGCATTAATCGCCCATGATTGGCATTAACTCCCCCACAAAGCGGTCATGGCCTTTAATAAACACGCTTTTATTTAGCTCATTAATGACAAAGGTTATCCTGAAAAGCTTGGCCATTACCTCGGCCAGATTCTTGCTCGGGTGTAACCACCCTCAATGTTACCTTGATCTATACCGAACATGAATGTCCTCAACTATTAGTAACTCTTACTAATACAATCGAGCAATGATGCTCGTTTATCGATGTTGCTTGTTTAGCTGAGCCCCCATCTCGCAAGTAAGCGGCGACGAGGCTAAGGTTTTTACCCTGCTTGCTCGTGTAACATCTTTGCTCGCTTGCTCGGAAGATACACACGCCTGACACGTGGCTCCTGGTTTGGGCCTAATTGGGCCAGGCAGTTCAGTTTGCAACACAGTTCAATAGTTTAATTGTTTAGTCTAATTTGTCTCATGATTCATAAATTTTATTGCATTAATTTTTACATCACGATTCAATAGTTTAATTGTCTAGTCTAATTGCACTGCGGTGTCAACTTTTATATATTGTGATGAATTAAATTTTGAACCGCGATACATATATCTAATCCAAGTTGCACCGCTAATCCAAATTGCATTGCAGTATCAACTTTTATGTACCGGGATAAATTAATTTTTGAACCATGATACATAAAATATCATTAATCCATTTTTGCACTGCAATACAAAATGATAATGAACCCGAACATGTTCTTCACATTTTTCTCTCATCTACTCCATCGTAAGTCTTTTTCTTCCCCCTTCTCCTCCGCCCTCATCATACTGAAAAATCTTTCAATCCAACACAAATCTATTACATTTTTGTACATAATGAATCAAACAAACTGTTTATCTTTCGGGGGCGATTCCCCTAAACCCCCACGAAAGGGCGCTGCCCTCGCGACCTGACTTGACAAGTCGATTCCTGTTTCGTTGCCCAATAATTATAATTTTTAAATCCAAAGTATGTTGATGGAGTTATTGAAGAAGACGGTGATATTTTCAAAATAATATTTCGAGAAATGGTCTTTAGCAATTAAAAAAAAACTACTATAAATTTTTAGGGATAGAAATTTTGAAAAAAGAACGGGTGATAATTTTACCCAATAAAATATTAGGGTTTAGAGCCCGTCTAGTACATATACAGCTTCCAACGCTTTTGTCGCCCGACATTACTTTATTAGGAGTTTAGCTGGAAGTGGAAGGAATGAATTATAATGTGTGTATTTAATATTTATGCCGGAATCCATTAAGGTTCTTTATTTAATTAATTAATTAATTAATCACTCGATATCTATTAATAACTAAAACTAGCAAGCTAACTGCACGTGGCGGCTTGCATACATAAATGTAAAATTTAAAAAAAAAAAATTACGTCTTTGCCACTTTGTGTCACCCTCTTATAAATTGTAGTTTTTTTTTTACTCATAAAACTTTTATCACATTTGATAACTACATTTTAAAATTTTATCACTAAATTATTGATAACTACAAATATTTACTTTTTGATAACTACATTTTAAAATTTTATCATTATTGATAACTACAAATATTTACTTTTTGATAACTACAAATATTTCCTATCTCTCTCTCGATATCCTTCTTTCATCCTTGCCATCTTCCAAACGAAATTGATTGGTACACCATCCATCCTGTGCTTGGTTCATGGGAACTGCAAGTTTGACAATCAAAGCTTGGGATATCTCATTTGATCTCAGCAAGCCGTCTCAGTGAGTATATTTTTCATTTTAATTCCAAGTTGCTGCCACGGTTCGTTTGAGGATTCATTTCCGTCTTTTGATTCTTCAAATCATCGTGCCAATCTCCATGAAAGGGGGGGATGAAGCATCATGGTTCGATCATTGTTCAGATTCATGTAATCAAGAAAAATGTTCCTCTACCATTCAAAGCCACGTCAACATTTTACGAGGTCCACACTTAAGGTTGTATCAGAAGAATGAGAGGAATTAGGAATGACAAATATCATTTGAGCACCGGTTACATGAGAAAGTAACTCCATGAAATTTTATGATGTACGTCAGTTCATTTTTTCAGTTGGCCTACGGTAACTTGGTTTTTTCGTCAGCATGCCATGGTCAGCAATTTAATCGCATTCAACTATTTCAAGTCCCAAACTGATGATTGAAGCAGTACAGCCATTCACCTTTTTTTTTTTTATGAACGAGTCAGATCACAGAGGGTTTACGCGCCAGCGCCGCTCTAATAATTTCTTTTTAGTGCATTCTCTCTTTACTCAAAGAGTGACACAGCTTGTGTTCTTTTCAGATGTACCATTGACTGTGAAATAGTATCCAGTTTGTTTCAAAAAAAAAAAACCTGCCATTACTTGGGTATAGAAATAAAGTGTGAAAAGAAAAAATAAAGTGAGTATATTTTTCTTTCCTTCTGTGGCTTTGCCTCACTTTCGAAGCGGCAAGAACAAGGCTTATGCAGGTAAAGCTTTCTCACTCTCTTTATACTGGATTTATTGCCTAACAAATAACAAAAAAAATAAATAAATATGCTTTCCTATTCCTATGAATCAGAAGTTGAGATAAACACCTCTTGATTCCCTGAAACAAGACATGTCTCCAAGATTATCCAACCGTAAAGCTTTCTCACTCTCTTTTCTTATTCCCTGCAATTCTTTTTGAGTCTTTTATTTTCAGTATAGTTCACAACAGTAAAGTCCTCGAACACATTTTACTGATCCAATCTGAACAACCACCCGAAATCTAAACAATACTAAGTAGCGAAGGCGAAGGCGCGGAGGCACTGGAGGCTGATAAAGCTCTCATTCTCATCATACATAGTACATACAAAGCATTCTCTGACCAACACAGAATAGTTTTCAGAAATCCATGGAAAATATTTTGGGGCTGATAAAAGTTAGAGTGAGGAGAGGGATTAATCTGGTGGTTCGAGATACCTGCAGCAGTGATCCTTATGTTCTTGTCACCATGGCTGACTAGGCATCCTCTTTTCTCCTTAATTTAATTTCCACTTCATTCTCCATTTTTTTGTTTTTATTTTCACGCATATATAATTTTGCATTTACATCAGACATTAATTGAAATTCTGAATGTGGCTTACATATTATTGCAGAAGCTAAAGTCCCGGGTAGTGAAGGATAATTGTAATCCCGAGTGGAATGATGAGTTGACTCTTTCCATCAAGGATCTTAATGATCCAATCAAACTGGTAAACTGGTATTCCTTTCTCAATTCGGTTTTTCATCTTCAATTGTTTGCAGTCTATTGCAAATGCACATCTTTCGGCATCATTGATCAACATTTGTACATTTAATTTGCTTATAGAAGAATAACAATGATAGCATAATTTAATTTACATTTTTAGACAGTATACGACAAAGACATTTTCAGTGTAGATGACACCATGGGGGATGCCGAGATAGACATCAAGCCATATGTGGATTGCATGAAGATGGGTTTGGAAGACCTCCCAATCGGAACTAAAATTGACAGAGTTCAACCAAGCCAGGAAAATTGCCTATCAGATGAGAGCTGCATTGTTTGGAACCAAGGAAAAATCACTCAAGACATGCGCCTCAAACTAAGAAACGTAATGAGTGGGGAAGTTGATATCCAGATCGAGTGGATTAATATTCCTGGTTCTAAAGGCCTCTCAACCTCAGGTTTCGTCGGATCCAGTGAATCTTTACTTCAAGTTTGGAGGCGCTGGAGGCTGGAGCCGCTGTCCGCTGATGTGCTGGACTGGAGTAGCGAAGGCGCGGAGCCTGGAGGAGTGGAGGGAGGTCGGAGCAGAGGAGGGACGACGGACTAGGGAGGAGAGCCGGAGAGGCTGAGAGCCGGAGACTAAGAGATAGAGTGAGAGGGAGACGGGATGGGAGAGGCCGAGAGGGAGAGGGAGCAGAGAGGGTGACAGTATTTTCTGATTTGGGATGGGATTTTGGGATTCATTTCAGACAATGTAATGGTAGGTAAAAAAAAAAAAGGTTTTATAGGTGTGGAAAATTGTATAAATTTTATCCGGGTGGGGGAAAATTGTACTATAAATTTTATTTAGGTGTGGGCAATGTCAATGATTCATTTTTTTGTTTTTTTTTTCTTTCATTTTTTATTGTCAAAATCGATTAATACCAGATATATTTTATAACATTTGATTCAAACGCGTTTCACTTTATTAGAACTTTAATTTTTATGGTAATTTTTTTTACAGATATATTTTTATCAATTCTTATATATTCTAATCTTTCAATTACATGACTATATGATCAATTTTGAATATTTACCTAATTTTTTGTTTTTTTTCAAATTATTCTAATTAAAAATAATAATTATTTATTATAAGTTTAGAAAATCATTTTATTATAAACAATTTTTGCTAATAAAACAAAAACTATTAAAACCATGCATATGGTACTATATATATATATATATATATAATTCTTTTTTTTGTCAACAATTAAAATCTAATAGATTTTAAAACCGGGGCCTCCTTTATACATGGTAAAAGTTTTTTTTCTTTTTCTTACCATTTTTTGTTGTCAAACTCAGTTAATATCAGATAGATTTTATCACATTTAATTTTAATGTGTTTCACTTTATTAGTACTCCAAATTTTCATGGTAAAAGTTTTTTAATTACGGATAGATTTTATCACATTTGATTTTAACGTGTTTCACTTCATTAGTACTCATCAATTCTAATGGTAAAGGATTTTTTATTTACCATTTTTTGTTTACAAAATCAGTTTGTACCAAATAGATTTTATCACATTTGATTTAGACAAGTTTAATTTGATTTGGACTTCTCAATTCTCATGGTAGAAAATTTTAATTTTTATTATTTTACAAAAACTCAGTTAATTTAAAATAGATTTTATTAAATTTGATTAAACGTGTTCCACCAACACCACAAACAACCAGTACGAAATAGATTGTAAATTAAATCTACAAAATTCACATAAATTTTCAGTTTGATGATTCAGTGAGATCTCACGTTATTTATTTATTTATTAATTATGTGGATATCTTGATGTTGTTGGTTCATTCAAATAACTTACAAATTCTATTTACAAAATTAAGTTTCATAAACAATACTAAGTCAATCGTGCATCGCACGGGTAATAACCTAATTACTTTAATAAGCTGAGGCCTCATGGTGAGGTGGAGGTTATTTTCATTTATTTGTCAAGCAAGGGGCTGCAACCGCCTGCAGAAAACAGGGCAATTTGGTCTTTTTGTTTAGATTGAAATCTTAACTGTCGTATCTTAATATCTGGGAATTGTCCTATTCTGAGGCATTATTCTAGAGGAAATCCAAATACTAGACGATGAGAATAAATAAAGTTCTCAATGATCTTGGTAAATTATATCACGAGCTAGAGCTTGTAATAATATTATAAGTTTTAGCATTAGAATCGTTAGATGATTAAATTGGTGATGATTTGGAAAGTCCGTGTCATTACTTCAAAAAAATATTTTTGATCTAATAGTATAAAGATCTAAATAAATTTGATCAAACGGTACTAACACTAAAACTTGTAATAATACTACAAGCTCTAACTTATAATATCATACCTCTAAAATCTTTTACATTAATATGTTCTTGTTGATTTTTAAGTTTAATCTCAATTAATAAAGTTCAGATATCCTACTTACCAATGGCTTTTGGACCATTAGAAACGTAGGGGTGTTATGCTTGTCTGTGGTTATGTTATGGAAGGACTCTTAAGGGTCATCCATAACATAATGCTACTTCTTGTTTGGTGCAGTTTTATAAAAAATTAGAGTTTTTTTATTATAAATATATTTATAAAATTATTTTAAAACGTTATTTTTATAAATAAAATAGTTGTAAATGTAATATATTTTTAAAACGTGATATATTTCTAAAACGATATGTTTTTAAATACTGAATTGAAATATATTTTTTTATAAAAAATCATTATATTTTTTATCAATATTTTAATTAAAACGTTCCACCCAACACAATTAAATTAGCTTAAGGAGTCATCCATTTAAATACTCCCTTCGTCCCTAAATAATCATCTGGGTTGATCCGGCGCACAGTTTAAGAAAAAGTAATTGACTTGATTATTTATATTGGTTTAATGTGTAGTTTCCTTTAATGTCCATGTATATGTGACCCATAATTAAAGTAGAGTGAAAAAGTAAGGATAAAGTGATAAAAGTGATGTTCTAAAAAGATAAGTTTCAAAATGAACAATTATTTTGGAACGAACGAAAAAAGAAAAAAAGACGATAATTTAGGAACGAAGGGAGTATGAGTTCATTCATACGGGTCAACGCCAAAGTTTGGTAGTGCAGAGAGCTTTATTAAATAAATGATAGATCTATATAGTCTTTGAGGTTGCGTAGGATAGGATAGGATGAGGTGACCCCATCATAGCGACCTAGGGTAAGGGGATTTGTGATTTCAAATACTTTATCCCTCTAAAGAGGGGAAAAAAGGCTCAATTTCAACGCATAAATTAGAAAATAATTATGAATATCTCATCTTTCTAAAATATTCGTGCCATTGTGCGGCCGGAATTGTTATCCGTATTGGTTTGGTTATATTCATAGACAAACTCATTCAATTCTAAAATATTTTCACTGATAAAATATATTCTTTTTTGATAAAAAATTTAAATAAGATGTATTTTTTGTATTGTAAGTCTCCTGTAAGACAGTCTTATGAATCTTAATTCGTAAGACGGAATCTCACTCTCTTATAGCTCAATCCATTTACATGCAATGCATCGAATAAGGAGATCTGTCTTATAAAAAAAGATCGTACATCTTATATAACTAAGTTTTTATCTTTTTTTTATAAGACGAATCCTTCTTACCCGATTCACCGCATGTTGGTGAATTAACATGTAACTCACTATAGGTTGGTGAGTTGATATGTAACCCACATGAGTTAACATGTAAAAGAGTCCGTGTCTTACGATTTAAGGTCGGTGAGACCCTATTATAGGAAATTACTATTTTTCTTTTGGAAGACGAAATGTCATGATTAAGTAAGGGTCAGGTGTTTATGTATAACTAGTACGGCTAATATGTTCCCATCTATTATCAAATTTTATGAAAGAAAGTAATAGATGTACCCCCAAATTATTAGACTGCAATGTGAACATAAAGAAATGATCCATTGAAGTGGACATCATTCATTGTATGAGTAATTATTGTTAGGTCAAATAACAAATTTTCCTGTTTCCACTTAATCTCGTAGTTCTACCCAAACTAAGTTTTGTATTATTTTGGTATCCAATGTTTTCATTTTTTCCAATTTACCCTCCAATTGTGACGGACATTACAAAACTAACAGAAAGTTAGCATGTACACATGTGGGAGTAATTTAATCTTTTTATTATTTTTGAGACTCATTACTCAACCCCAAACGAGTCAACTCATTTTCATATAACTGGGTTACCTAAATCAACCTAATCTTATCAAAGTCGCAGGAGGAAGTGAAATAAAGACCTAAATCTCATTTCAGTAATAAAAAAAGTACCAGATCTGGAACAAAGACTTAAATTTCTTCAAGGTTGCGTGAAATTTAAAGTTGTCGAAACAGATTCTGCTGAATATCACGAGTTGCTCCTGATACAGAAATCTTTTGTGAGGGGGAACCCATCAAACGCGAGGATGGGGGAGAAATTGAATGAAGTTATCTATGATGATGTTGGCGGAGTAAGGAAGCAGATGGCTCAGATTCGTGAGCTAGTAGAACTTCCTCTACGACATCCACAATACTTCAAGTCAATTGGTGTGAAGTCCCCAAAAGCCTCCTGGTTCAGGGAAGACCCCAATTGTTCGGGCTGTGGCTAATGAAAGAGGGGCCTTTTTCTTCTTGATTAATGGGCCTGAGATTATGTCTAAGTTGACTGGAGAGAATGAAAGCAATTTGAGGAAGGATAATTGCAATTAGAAACCATACCAAAAATATGTAACTTGCTGAAGATGTAAGGATCCAAAAATTCCATACTAGTTATATTGTTGTTGCCTTACAGGTTCATCTTCAACGAGTAGGGAAATATATCCATGGTAATAAGATTAAAAGGACTAAATTACCCATACATGTGAGATGTACATGTTAACTATCTGTTAATTTTTTAACACTCATCACAACTAAGGGGTAAATTGGGAAAAATAACATCGGATATGGAAATGACACGAAACGTGTTTGGGTGGTACTTGGGATTGGGTGAAAATTTATTATTTGACCTTATTGTTATTTCCTACTCCCTCTTCTTCTAAAAGATCGGAGTCTGAATTTGTATACAATATCAACGCTCCTAATTGGTAGTTACTAACTAATAATTTTTTAATTGTATTAATCCACTAATTAACTCTTCAATAATTACATGTTAGTTATCAAAAAATCAGTGTTAGGTGTTGGTGTACAAATTCGGTTTCATAAGATTGTTAGAAATATATAATTCCTAACACCTAGATAACTAGGCAGCGGAATAACAATAAATAATAACTTGATAATACTCCTTTCGTTCCATCAAAAGATCCTTCCGCTCCACCCAAAGAATTTATATTTAAAACGTCTAATTATTAACAGTATATAACTAGCATTATAGTTGCTCATAATTAAAAAAATATCTGAGTATAACCAATATATTAATATCAAAATAGTATGGTGGACTCTTAGCCTGGAACAGAGTGTTATATCCATGCTCATATGCCCACGCAGACCGCCCACCAAATTATGGATATGGGCACACTAATTTTTTTAAGTGGGCATAAATGGGCATGCCCATGGTAATAAGACTAAAAGGACTAAATTACCCTCACATGTGAGATTCACATGTTAACTTTCTATTAGTTTTCTAACACTCGTCACAACTAAGGAGTAAATTGGGAAAGATGGCAACATCGGATACGGAAATGATACGAAACGTATTTTGGTTGGTACTATGGGATTGAGTGGAAACCTTTAGGGAAAAATTATTACTCCCTCCGTCCCTAAATAATCGTCCTAGTTGACCCGACGCACAGTTTAAGAAAAAAACAATTGACTTGATTATTTATATTGGTTTAATGTGTAGTTTCCTTTAATGTCCATGTGTATATGGTCCATAATTAAAGTAAAATGAAAAAGTAAGGGTAAAGTGGTAAAAGTGAGGTTCTAAAAAGGTAAGTTTCAAAGTGGATAATTATTTTGGAACAGACGAAAAAGGAAATGAGAACGATAATTTAGGGACGGAGGGAGTATTTGACCTTATTTTTATTTCCTACCCCCTCTTCTTCTAAAAGACTGGAGTCTGCATTTGTATACAATATCAACGCTCATAAATGGTAGATAACTAACTAATAACTTTTTAATTGTATTAATCCACTAACTCTTCAATAATTACATGTTAGTTATAAAAAAAATCAACGTTAGGGCATCCACAGTCATGAACCTGTAAAAAAGTTTATTCCCACTGCCACGTCATGCCACGTCATCAGCTTATAAACATTTTCTTTATAAACATATTCTCCACAATACATAAACTCATAAAAGCTTTATAGCATGGTCCCACAACTAAATATTTTATTATTTCCCAATATACATTTATTTTCAAAAATAAATATATCGTTTTAAAACATAAATATTTTTAAAACAAATATAATATGTCCAAAAAATAATTTATATATTTTTAAATTTTATCTTTGAAAAAAATATTTTTATTTATAAATATTTATTAGTAATTCAAAATATCGATATAACAATATAGATTTTATTGAATTAAATCAACATAAAATCATATAAATTATAATTAAAGTTGCATAATACAATGAAAAAATTTACAAATCTATGTATAGAAGTAATGTAAGCTTGGAAGAATGAAATGATTTTTTTAACAAATTTATTTATAAGAAAATTTATAGGATAAATTTGAAAAAAAAAACAAAAAACGGTAACAAAAAAAAAGGTAGAAAAAATGGTAGGAAAATGAATGAAAGTATAGAAAAGTCAACAATGTAATAAATGAGGTGTTGTTTCAACCGGTTGTAAATTTACAACCGGTTGATGCCATGTCATTATCTCCAATGGAGAGTAAAAGTTTCAACCGGTTGATAGTTTGGCCAAAAGGTTTATCCTATCCCACTGGAGCTGCTCTTAAGTGGTGGTATAAATTTGGACTAATAAGATTGTCAGAAATATATAATTCCTAACACCTAGATAACTAGGCAGCAAAATAACAATAAATAATAACTTGATAATACTCCCTTCGTTCCATCCAAAGATCCCTTCCGTTTCACCAAAAGAATTTATATTTAAAAATTCTAATTGTTAACGGTATATAACTAGTATTATAGTTGGTTATAATTCAAAAATATTTGAGCATAACCAATATTTTAATATCAAAATAGTATGGTGGACTCTTAACCTGGAATGGAGTGTTATGTCCATGCTCATATGCCTGCGTAGACTGCCCACCAAATTATGGGTATGGGCACATTAATTTTTTTAAGTGGGCATAAATAGACATGCCCATTTGAGACCATTGATTATCATGGGCATATATGAGCTTAAATGGCCGCCCACTTAATCACGGAATTTACTCACTTTGGGATTAGCTCATTGTAATTCTTCACACCACACCCAACAATAATCTAATGCATCAATCGAATTGAGCTCACACGAAAGAGGTCTGGATAGAGTTGGGAACTCTGAATTGCAAAATGTTAATACAGGGAACCCCCTCCCCACACAAACAGAACAGAACCCACCCACCTGTGCAATGCAATTACTATCCCAAATATCACTGGCTTTAAAAGTTTTTTCTTTTCCACAAAAATTATGTTGAAAGAAGTAGAAAATGAAGATGATATTTTTTAAAGCTGCTTAAAAAGATTTTTTTTTTAAATACAATTTTTTTCAGTGTTATGTCACCTAAAAACTGTGTGTATAAGTATATATGGATTTCAATAATCAAATCATTTGAATTTACTTATTTTAATAATTTTTTGTAGAAGGAAATAATTTTTTTGTAATTTTTGTATTTATTTGATAATTGCATGTTAATGAGTAAATGGGCGGTCATACCTATTTAGGGTCTGTCCATCTATGTTCATGTTATTAAATGGACTCTTATTTATCCGTTCATTTGAATCTATCGCCCATATGAACACACCCATACTTAGAGCCGTCAAAATTGGTTGGGCCCGTTGGGTTAGCCCACCCCGCCACTTAAAAAGGTGGGTTGGGTTGAGAAATTATGAACCCAAAAAAAGACGGGTCAAATGGGTCGAACCCACATGGGTTTTGGGTTGGGGCGGGTTGACTCGCCAATTCGCAAGGTTGGAAAATTATTACTCCCTCAGTCCCTAAATTATCGTCCTCCTTTCCTTTTTCGTCCGTCCCAAAATAATTGTCCACTTTGAAACTTACCTTTTTAGAACATCACTTTTACCACTTTACCCTTACTTTTTCACTCTACTTTAATTATGGACCACATATACATGGACATTAAAGGAAACTACACATTAAACCAATATAAATAATCAAGTCAATTACTTTTTCTTAAAGCGCTACGGTCAACCTGCATTTATTATTTAGGGACGGAGGGAGTATTAGTTTAAATGTTTAATTCCTTAATTTCCTTAACAGTTAACATTGATTACTAATTTACTATACATTACGTCTCTTACCTTAGTGACTGTAAAACCCTGGGCACGCCGCACTCACTTCACTGCTCAAAGAATCGAGGACAAGACTTACCCTTCCTAGTCTCCTAGATCTAAAACAAACCCTTGAATCTCCATTCTCCAATCTCCAAGGCGTCTCTTAGACTTTCAAGTTCGATCTCTCCCTCTCTCTGTCTCTCACGATATGAGTATCAGTCTAGTATATGACGATATATATGGCACTAGATGCCTAGACTATGCATTTTAACCATCGATCACCCACCCCAATCATCACCCGATTCTGATTCACCTCGATCGTCCACTGCACCACCCACCACTAGAAAACGGCAATTACCGACGGAAATTTCCCCAAGAAATTAACATTTCCGTCGAGCTTTCCCAACGGAATCGCTCGCTAGTATTCCGCTCGGTGAATTTGGTCGGTGATCACAAACGGAACTCATTCCGCCGAATCACCGACGGAATTTCGCTTTCGTTAGTAATTACTAACGGAATAAGTTTCCGGTTTTTGCAACGTAAATTTCCGCCGAGATTTCCGTCACAAGAAATGTTAGTTCCGTGCAATAGCGATTTAACGCTTTAGCAATTTTCATCTCCGTTAGTGATTTCCGACTGACATTCATTCGGCAATTTCTATTTCCGCCAAGCAATACCGACGAATGTTTCCAAGTTAGCAATTTTCAAACTAGTGATTCCCAACAAATTACTCCGTCCGTAATATATTTTTTCCGTCAAGAATACCGACTAACGTATCCGCTAGCAATTTTCATTTCCCGTTAGCAATTCCTCGACTTGACATTCTGGTAATATATTTCTCGTCAAGAATACCGACGAACGTATCCGTTAGCATTTTCCATTTCCGTCAAGCATTTCGACTGAATATACCGTTAGTAACATATATTTCCGTCAAGAGTCCCAACCGGATATTCCGTCAATAATTGCAAAATTCTAACGAAATGTCCGTTAGTAATGCTAAAAAATGCTTAAAATTTTAGCTTTACGAACATAATTTCCACAAGAAAATTAAAAAGAAAAATAATAATTTTTATATAAATTAAATTTTTTAGGTGTTTGATTTATCATAAATATATATAATAGGCTCATGACAAAAATTAATTGCACTACAAAACTAAAACATTAAATAGAACAAAATGTTATTACATCAAATTTGTTTCCAAAATCTATTGTTAATTACGATTGTATTGAATATTCGACACAAAGAAATTATGTA
The DNA here is from genome assembly GCA_013146195.2 of Codonopsis lanceolata. Classification (NCBI taxonomy): domain Eukaryota; kingdom Viridiplantae; phylum Streptophyta; class Magnoliopsida; order Asterales; family Campanulaceae; genus Codonopsis; species Codonopsis lanceolata. The sequence goes on along the minus strand of JABEVN020003859.1, from coordinate 1,796 downwards.
ATGGAATTAGGGACTGGGTACGAGGAGTGGACGAAGATCCATGCATAAAGCAGCCATCCTGGCGCCGCATCTCGCTATTTCCCGTGCCTCGCCACCATTTGTTCATCTCTGCCGAGCCATAGCTTCATCCTACTGCGCCACCCTAGCTTCCAATGCATCCATCTTGGCTTGCGAAGCTTCGTCCAACGGAGCATTTGATCCTCCCGTTGACGACAAACTCGGAGAAGAGACTGTGGATGAAAGCAGAGTGGCACCATAGTCCCCCAATCCATAAAGTCTATTCCCCTTTTTTTTCGCCCCTTATGACGCAACTCTCTCGCCATAATTCTATTTTCGAAGAAGCGGGATCGGAGTTCCTCTCGAATCTCTCCGTGCGCCCCTGGTGGCCTCTTCATTTTCAATCATCTTAAAAACATTCTATCATTAAAAAAACAATAATTAATAAAATATCAAACATAATAGATATATGATCCAATTTGATATACATTAAGAATTTTGATACTTACATATGTAGACTCTAGCTTGATCAACCCACCGACGAGGTTGACCAGAGCACCCCGAGTGGTGTGCGTGCTAACAAATACGCAAAAAATCAACATCGACCGAATTTCTTTACCTACAAGCATGATGGTTAGATTTTTTGTTTATTCTATGAGCATAGGGTTGTTTAGTCAAAGCTTTAAGTTTCCGGGAATTTCAAACCATTGCAAACCGATTTTAAAAAAAGAGACGAAGCAAAGAAAATAAAAACAAACTCTAGTAGAATGCAATTGATAAGGCAACAAAAAGTGAATAGGATTGTAACTTAACAAAATTCAAGTGTAACCATTGAAAAGGGAATAACAAATATATTTTAATCATATAATAAGAGAATCTTCTTGAACATACACACCGCATATGTACAAAGGTTCTCGATGTGCTACTCTCAAGGGCCGGACAAACACAAGCACACACACACACAAATCTAAACATTTTATACCAAATCGATTGACTGATTAAAATCAAATCAATCCCATAGTCGATATTAAGCTCATGCATAAAAAATTTAATGCTACAAACTTGTAAACTAAGGAAAAGAACGGAATGACAAAAAAGGCCCTCACAAACTTTTATTTATTTTTACGCATAATGAATCGCTTGTCTTCGATTTTATGATCATGCAGTAAGTGTGACAAGGAACTCGAAGACAGAGCTCACTCAAGGGCTAGCCTTGGTGTCTTTACACGATGCCCAAGTGGTTAAATCCCAAGCTTACATAATTTCTTAGTTCTATATCGCTTTTATTTAGAAACAACCCTGAAGATTAGATCTTACAAATGTTCTTCTTCTCTTACTCTTAGTCGTATACCTTGGCTCAGATACTCGAAGTTCGAAATGACAAAGTCTCATTCTAGCCGGCATTAGTGAAATTTGAAATGACATTGGAATGTTTATCATACGTATGTTCGTAATAGTAGGAAAAATGTGAGGCAAGAGGGGTTAGCTAACTTGCAGGGGTTACAAAAGACGTTCAAGATGTCAAGCATATGAGATTTTAGTGATAGAGAACACAAGTTTGGAGCATCGATTTTAACCAACCGAACAGATTTTAACTAACTTAATCGAGAAAATGGTTAACAGCTTTCTACCCTAACTCCTAGGTGTTAAAAGGCACTCAACTATCAACATCCATGATATACATCGAGATATAATGCAAAAGAAAGCATAAACCAATAGCAATATATATATATAATAAAGCATAGAAAGTCCATCACAAATCTACCAAAGTTATCTTGAACTCTATCACCATAAAATAT
>JABEVN020003858.1:0-16631 GCA_013146195.2 Codonopsis lanceolata | reverse complement strand
TCCATCCAATTTTAGGTTTATTTAAGCTCTTCCGCGAGGTGATCGAAAGCAATGAGATCCGAGATTTCATATCCGTAGATGAGTGTCAATTCGGGAAGGGAAAAGGAGGATTCAAAATGGGCTGAGTGAGAACAAGAGGGGCTTATTCACGTGAAGAAAGATTAAGCTAGTTGTCGCAGTGACTGGCTTTTCTATGAGCCTGAGTAGAGCTCGGATTGAAGAATGGTCTTCCTGACCTTGCTACTGTATAGAAAGGAGACTTCCTTCCCCGGTAATGATCTTTCCGACCTCTGATATTGAAGGAATTGGAAACCCTGTCTAAGGAAGGGCATTCTACCCACTCAAACTCTCCTTTTCTTAAGTACTTTCTTTCGTTCACTCGGAGAAGTTGATTCCAGAGAATCCATCTTTCTCGCACTTAGGGAAAAGTAGGTGCTCAGATCCCACAACGGGGATCTCTTCGGAGAAGATAAGCAAGAGTGAGAAAAGTGAGAAGGGCAGTCTGAACTTCTTGACAAGAGTCTTACTGTCTTAGCAAAGTCTTCTTCTTATCTGCGCGTAATAGAATTCTCGTTTTGCATTTTTGAAAGAAAAAGAGATAACATGAATGAAATAGATCTTATAGGTAGATTTTCTTACTGATAGGTACATCTTGTTGGTCTAGTTCTTCCTCCATGTGATAGGTAAATTACTGCGAAAATGGAGAAAAGAGAATAGTTATTAGATTACGATATCCCAGGATCGGTATTGATCCTCCCAATAGAAATAGATAGGATTAGTTGAAAGGTAAGACACCCGGGGGAATAGGTACAATATTAGTAGTTAACAGCCCTCTCGGAATGAAAAGTAGGTGCTAGCGATATAAACTCCTAAATCAATTATCCGACTTTATTGACTAAAAAACTTGACGAAGAAAGTAGAAGCGCTATTCTTAGTCTCGATGGCAATCCGCCGGAATAGCTTTCAAGTTGACTGAGCCTTGGAGGAAAAAGGAAAGCAGTGGTTGGGAAGACTTGGTCTAGCTTTTTTCTTATTTAGCTTTCTAGTCCTTCGACCTCAGAGGGAAATAGCGAGCAGGGTAAGAGCGGAGTCGGATGCCTCCGAAGGGCTTTCGTCAACTCAGAAAAGCCGTAAGTGATCATTGAGTACATGTGCTGTCGGAGTAAGTAAGTCAAGATAGTTAGTCGGGAAGCTAAGTAAAGATTGACTCTGAAAGGAATTCAAGAGCCTTCCCTCTCGCATATCAGCTCTTCTTCCGCCTAGATCGCTCGGCTGGACGGAAAGAATCTCATATCTGAGAACTCCTCGATGCAATTATAGAATGAAGAAAAGAACTCGCTCGTGGGCAGCGAAACGATGATAGGGAAGCTCTTGAAGCAGTCCTTGATTGATCTGTCTCAGAACGATGGGATTGCCTTATAAGTTCTTGATTTCGAGAAGCCCTCGTAGGATATTGTCGTTGAAAGGGAACCGCCAACGGATAGAAGTAACTTACTTAGCTGCTCCGAGAAAGAGATGTGGCCGAGAAAGAAGGTCAGAAAAAAAAGTTATTCCCTACCGATCAATGAAAGAACTCTCAAGTGCGCATTCGCCTAGTCTATTCCATACGGGAAAGGATCGGGCTGAGAGCGACTAGGCTAGGATTAAGAAATGGGAAGACTCAGAAGGATCTCGTACCTTTTCTTTCTCTTTAGGCGCAAGGTTGATAGGAGTCCTTTCCTACTATCTCGCTCTAGTTTACTTTCTATTAGTTGCTTTGGCGTCATCTTCTCACTTACCTAGCTCCATTTGTCCAGAGTTTCATGCCCGCACTTTAAGTTTAAGGCAGACTTTCTTTGAGGTTTTTCTCTTGGACTTGGACTTGCAATCATTGAGTTCAGATCCTTTTTCTCAGGGAAGAAGACGAATAAAAGAGAATAAGCCGTCCTTCGTTCGTAAGCAAGCAAAGGACAAAGAGCTATATAGAGATTGGAATCATATTTCCTTTCCATTTCATCACCCTGGTATGGTACTGTAAGATATGAAGTCGATGTAAGATCTACCTATAAGCTCTATGTGCTTTAATACTATATCTTCTTCCTACTCTTGCTCCGTGACCCATAGACATGGTCCCAGAAGTCCGGAGGTGCACAGAGTCCCAGCAATTATTAGTTAAAGATTGCTGAATAAGAGCACACCTTTGCTCAGAAAAAGCATAATTCCTCATAGCCCCGATGTTCTGTCCCACTCCATCTTATCATAAGCCTTTTCCATATCAACTTTTAGAAGCATATTTCCTTTTATACCGGCCTATCAATATCAGACAGTCTCTCCGGAATAAAAGCAATGGCCTCTTGAATCTTCCTTCAAGAAAAGCATAGTCTTCCACTCTCTCTGGAAGGAAAACAAGCTGACAGTAAGAATCTTGGCCAGGAGCTTATATTATAGAAAAAATTGCATAAACTGAGCGGTCTCAAATCCTTTCTTCGGATTCTTTACTTTCGGAATAAGAGTCAGCAAAGTAGAAGTATAAGCTTTAGGAAGAGAGTCATATTGATTGGGCCGCTCTTGGCCACTTTCTTAGCTTTCAACAAGAGGCTGCTTTGGCTGATGCAGGATTCCAAGGCTATCATCTACTTAGTGCAATAATCACCAAGATTAGACTAGGTTGTGGGCAAGACTGGACAGCTCTTGCAAACTCTCAATGGTATTAGGAAGCTCTCGGATCATGGCCCGTGCTGAAGACTATAAGTTTTGTGAGGAAAGCTGGTAGGTTCCACTTTTTCAAGATGTGGACATCTCATGAAGACTTTCTTCCTTGTGTTCACAGATCTTGACTTCTTCCTGTAGAGATCCCCCCCTTATCCAGGTTAGAGGTGAAGTTGAAAAGACTTAGGCTTACTTTGATTGAAGGCTTGGAACTGGGAAGTTTTTGGAGATCTTAATAGGAAGTGACAGCAATCAATCAATCAATGAAAGAGAACTACGGTAGAGAGAGATGACCAAGAACCTATTCGACCAAAGCAAGCCAAGTCCACCTTTTCAGAGCCAGATTCGGAGTCCGAGTCCGGAAAAGCAGTACCCATTATGGGAAAACCATCTTCTGCCAAGAGGCTTCGTCTTTCGGATAACCTTTCTACTTCGCCCTTGACTTTGACTAATATCCCAGTGGTAGCAAGAAGAACTAGGCTTTGAGCAAGCAGTTCTTCATTCATTCTTGGCTTTTGTCAATGATTTTTGATAGGACAAGAAGAAGAAAAGGCTTCTTACTAATCGCAGTAAGAAGACTGGCTTGGCCTCGTCTTTTTCCATATATATAATGAGTAGCATCCGCAATCCCCATTCTCTTAGACTTCTTTCTTGTGAGCACTGAGAAAAAGTAAGTAAAGGTTATTAGACCGACAACCGAGACTGGCGACGTAGCCTTCAATTCCACTTGATGGGAGAAAACCTCCCTCTGCTGGAGTGGTGGAATTCACTGACGCAGTGGTCGTGGCCGAGGCGGATCCTTCTATGGGTAGAGTGCTTTAAGCAGGGGCATGAATAGATCGTACTTGCACCGGTCCGGATAGAGACTCAGGAGTCATAATCGTTATTCTTTCCCTTTCTTCAGTAGAATCCAGTCCCAAACGCCTCTTCACCTCATTGGCTCCGCTCAGGGGCATGAATATGAAGGCATCCGATGCGCTCGGAGCGGACAAATGTTGGGAGGAGGCTGGCCGACCCACAAATGTTGGGTTCTTTGGCTTGATGACACAGTCGACAAGCTGGGCAAGGCATGGCTTTAGGCGGCGATTCTTGATTGAGTGCGTACATTTTATTGTAGTACTTCGCTTGGACTTACAAATCAGTGGCCTGTTGGTTAGGGGTTTGCCCAGGATGGCTTACTTGACTTCCTTGACCGTTTTCCCGCTGACGGTTTAGTTGAACCCTGAGATCCATAGCGCGAGCATCCCGCTGCTCATTGATAACTTGCCTAGCGTCTGGCCAGGCGACATAACTTTGGTAGCGTCTTGGGATGGTTGCTCCTCAACATAAGGCACGTTATTGCCGCGTGTCGCGTGCCAGACAGCCATCTTTTGATTTCTCGTTTGCACCCCTTGGGGTGCCCTCGGTGGCATATCACCAGGCTGTGGATTGTTGTTCCCTGCCTGTTGGCTTCCAGTCTGGTGGTTGCTAACGGTGGCGTGATGCTTGCTACCTTTGCCAGCCATTGCAATAAAACAGATTTTTGAGAATCTTACCGGAAAACTTTGAGGGAAGTTTTGAAACTTTCGTTCCCGACAACGGAACCAAACTTATGTGCCAAAAATGCAGCTTGGGCTGTCCTTATGATTGGTAGGATGTCTGGGCTTGATCTGCTTCCTTGAACCTGATTAAGATCACGATAACACCTTAGTGGAAGTGGAAGGCTTGGCCTCACGAAACCACTCCGACGTGAGAGTAAGTATCGTGTGTGAGAGTCAAAAGAAGAGATTTGTGGAGGTTAGGCTCAAGAAGAGTGTACTTTTAATATGGTTTATGGAGGGGTATTTATAGGCCCCTAATGACCTAGAATCCTGGTGGGATTCGGCTTCCATGGATACCCAGCCAATTAAGGATGGAATCCCTAAATTGTTGGTATGATAAGAGGCTAGCCGAGTGAATGTAGGAGTAGATAAGGTAAGTGTCCTGCTCGGATAAGAAAACCTTTGACTTGTCTTGGGAAGCAAGCTTTTGGAGTTTCCTGCTCGGTTCGTTCCCGGCGGCAAGGCATAGGCTACACAGTGTGGGATTTGAGGTAAGTGTAGATTCAGGGCATGGCCTGGTCGAGCAGGCAAGGCTTGTGCAGTTGGGACAGAGTTGTGTTTGCTCATTGCTCAATACCTTGGTAGCTCTGTCGCCTAGGGCTTAGGCTGGTAGGTCCCATACTAATTATGCCCGTGACGACTGCACGTGATGATAGCAGAGCGTATTGCTCGCGTGACGGCTTGGGTCAGGCACATCAAGAACAATATAAATAAATAAATAAATATATATATATATACATATATATATATATATATATATATATATATATATATATATATATATATATATATATATGTGTGTGTGTGTGTGTGTGTGTGTGTGTGTGTGTGATCAACTACGTAAATAATTAATGAATGTAACTGTTAAATATTTAAGTAGATAGAAGTTGCTCAAGTGTATGAACAGTAAAAACAGCTGATAGAAGAACAAAGTATTTGGAGTGGTTTAATGTGTTAAAAATGTTGCATCCACTACCAAGTTGGTTAAACTTGAATTTTGAAGTGCACTAAATATATTGAAATTCTAAGTGATTACTAACGGATATGTGTACAACAAAAACCATTATTTGAGGAATATGGTTGAGCAACAATCATACTCGTCCAATAATAAAGTATACTTTAAAGATTAGGAAGAAGTAGGAAAGAATATAATGATTATCTAAACAAGAACTAGAAAGGAATGAAAGGTGAAAGAACATCTAATAATTGTTTGAGGACTGGAACACATCAAGGGAAGAATTGTTTGAAGGAAACAGATGTGTGTCCAGCCCTGGATTGAAGCAAATCAGAGAAAGAATATCATTTGATGGTGAATGATTTCTTCAATCCTTCTATCCTCCATTCTCTTATATCTTCTATCATGAGAACTATAACTTTTTCAAGGAAGGAGTAGCTTGAAAGGATAAGTGAAATGTTTGTACCCAATTCTCTGTCGTCTGTTTTTTGAATCCTTGCTCCAAACTGCTTTAAACTGAGATCTTTGAAAGTAGTCGTTTGACAGAGCAGGGATAATCTTGAAGAGTGATGATGAATTTTATCTTTCAAAGCTCAAATATCTTGAAGAGGATTTCTGATATGGAAGATATTACCTATCATAAGATCATAAATTCAAGGATAGAGTGGTTAGATATCTTCTTCCGTAAAATGAGGAGAGTATATATCTCTAGCATGATATATTTAAAGGGAGTGATTGGCTAGAAGATATGCTACATTGTGGAATATTTAATGCAATGATAAACTGTTGAGCAATTTAATGTTTTTATAAAAAGTCTCTTTTTGAACAGTTTAACATATGAATTTAGATAGCTAATAATTAAATGCATTAGAGTGACCAACAATGTCTTTCAAAAAACGTTTGTTTAAAATACTGTTCGAAAGATATATATATATATATATATATATATATATATATATATATATATATATATATATATATATATATATATCGTTTATGTATTTTAATCAAAAAGAGTGTAAGAAGATAGAATATCTTTAACGCGGTGACTGATTATTAGCAGGTCAGTTGCTGATCACTTTAGCTTCAGCAGATGGATTTATCTTTTAACGAAAGACTGATATTTAGCTAAGTGTTTAAACTAAATGTAAAGTTCAGGCGTTTTCAAAAATATTGTTTTAGGAAATCTTGAAAGCATTGATTTCGTATTTAGATTAAAGCACATTGTTTCAACATAATATAGTTTTCAGCAGGCATGGATTTAGGTATAAGAAAACATAAAAGCTAAAAACTGAATTTTTAGATAACAACAAGTCTAATAAAACATTTTATAAAACTATAGCTGTTAAGTAAGAGGATTAGTAGCTAGCTAGCTGCTGATGACTAAGTTACGACAGATAAATGAATAAAACTTGTGAGAGCTGCCTACCTTAGTCTAAGTTTATTTTATCTTGCATTAAAGTAGTAAAACATAAGTTTGTAGGTTTACTTGCTGAGCTTTAGCAGGAAGAACTTTAGACTTTGCTAAAGTCTAATCAATTTGATTTTAGTTAACAACTAACTAATGTTCTAATCATACAAGACTATAATTAATTCAACCTAATTAACTCAACCTATTGAACTTCACTTAGATATATCTTTTAGAGTGATGTTAATTCAGTAGGTGAGTTTATGTGAGTTCTAACTAATTCCTAAAGTCTATTTAATGGGTTTAAGTAATTCTAAGCAATTTAAGTTCCAACAACGGGAAAGAAAACCACGGTCTTTAGAAAAATGGTACCATTAAACATGCTTCGAAAACTGAACTACATACCTGTACTAGGGCTTGGAAGGAATCAGCAGGGGCTTATCAAGTTAGTCCAAGATGAAATTAAGGAATGTATTCCTCTGTTTGGTTTAGGATACAAACCTACACCAGTTGAATTGGCCGTGGTCATGAAAGAAAAACGCGAAAGGAGTAAGGCAGAACGTGAACGACGACCTTACAAATATCCTCTTCTATAGCCATATAGAAAGACCCTGAATGGTTATTTATAAGAAAAGGTGAAACAGATACCTATCTTACGTTCCCAGAATCGTGGACAGACCAAAATGGTAAAAGACGCCTTGGTTGGGAAATAGTTGAAGATGTCAGTCTCACCACCAACAAAATGAAAAAGGTTATTCTGGAAATGTTTAAATATCAATTTGGTCATCCTACTTTCGGCCAAAATTCATTAAGCTCACTTTACTTTTTTTTTCTTCAATTTAATCACTCTACTTGGACATAAATATCAAGTTTATCACTCCATCCAATTTTTTTGTTGAAAACTTTAAAAAAATTCTGAAAATCCCAAAATACCCTTACTAATATTTTTAATATAATTTTTAATTTTCAATTTTCAAATCCAAACTTGGCTATACTCAGGGATCTTGCTCGAGAACCTTAACGTTAAACAACGCATCTTGCTTCTTCATCTCAGCCTCAGCTTTCTCAGCAAAGGCATCAACCTGGTCCTCGTATTTCTCATAAAACACAAGCACTGTATGCAGCAAAACAAAGGATATATAGAACAAGGTCAAGAAGTTGCAGTAGTTCCCCAAAATTGAAAGAACCCACAAACTGGCGACCACCGGAAGAAATTTCTTCAAGTCTCTTCCCGAGGCAATTTCTCGGAGAACTACAAAACCTCTGTTGATTTCAATTCTAAAGGCATTGGCCACACCAAGAACAATATCCTCACTGACACAACACCGAGCACGTACGCCAGTGGAAATCTTCTTTTCCCTTCACCGGAAAATATCAGCCGGCTTTCCGCCGCCTAAGACCTTGTGCACAGGCTTCTCCCTCCCGAAGAGTTGATAGATCTTCGATTTGACAGAAGACATCGGCGAGCCCTTCTTATCGTCGTCGGAATCTGATGAAGACGACGAATCGTGGCTATGTAACGTCTCGGTGATCTTATCCTTCACCGAATCAATGAATGATTACGGCTTGGCGTGATCGCCATCGGGATCTCCGTTCACGAGTTACTCAATTCCCCGATCTGACGAAATTGACGGTCGCCGGCAATCGCAGGTGCTTTTTGAGTGTGAAGACTTTTTCAAGTTCAAATGCGAAATTGATTGAAGGACCTGAAAACATCACTTGGCTATGAGAACTCTCTGACTGGCTCTTGCTTTCCAGCCCCTTGATAAATGCCCTCGTGCTGAAGACCCACCAGATCTGCCCAAAGGAGATGCCATTATCAATTGAACTAGATGAATGGAGACCGAAACCCTTACCGCAAATTGACACCGATGATGGAGAGTGCGGCTAGAGAAGACTCGCCGGAGAAGGAGGCCGAGGAAGAGATTGGAGTGCTGCTGGGACTACTTGGGGATTATGATTCATCGGAGAAGATGAATGTTGATGGGGTTTGGGTATTTGGGGCTTGTTAAACCCTCAACTTTTAACATTGAGAGTAAAACCCTTCAACTTAATAAGGGTATTTTAGTCTTTTCAATGATTTCCGTCCAACATAACGGACAAAAATGACTCAAGTGACCTTATTGAATGTCAAAGCCAAGTAAAGTGATTAAATTGAAGAAAAAAAAATAGAGTGAGCTTAATGACTTTTGGCCGAAAGTAGGGTGACCAAATTGATATTTAAACCTTCTGGAAACCCGCAGTGCCACATATATGACCGTGACATTTGAAAATACCTGGACTTCCCCACCATGTGACATCATAAACTACGACATCGTAAACTGTTGTGTTTAAATTCTTCCTAGTTATGATTTTCTCGAAATTAGGGAGTCTATTCTTATCAACGATGTTCGTTTATTGGTACATTTTGGTTTACCCATAAACTCTGTCATTGAGGGGCTTTGTAGACACCCTAATTTTGTACCCCTAATTATAACATTCTATAAAATGTTAACTTTCAGGGTTCAAAGTGTCAAAGGAAGAAATAGAAAAGGAAAGGACAAACAATGAACAACAGGGGGAATGTGAAACTTCCCAAGGCACAAAACAAAAAGGGGTGCTGCCCACCACCAAAATGGGCGCCGCGCCCAAAACTGCATAAGGGGGTGCCCATTTCTGCTTTGGCCGTCCAATTTTTCCTTTTTTGTATAACTTTTTTAGCACAGAGTACAATACATTTAAGCACAAATGAAAAGTATCTTATGTTTCCTTCGTAGTTGAGATTTCTCAGCCTATAAATACAAGGTTCCTCCCAGTGCAAAACAACAGAGAAATTGGACGGAGGAATTTTATACAAAAAGACTGAAAGATTCTTACGGAGAGAAATCTAAGTTGTAGAAATCCCTTTAGGCTGAGTGATCCTTCCTAAACACTTATAACCACCATTCAAATGAAAACCTAGTTGTCTGATTAGGTTCTCGCCCTGAACACCGGCTCCAAAAAGCCATCAACGCAGCCGTTGCTCCACCGAAATTCAGACACGACATCAACAAAAATCAGCGAAACCAAACAGTTATGCTGCCCAGTTTCAGATACAATAAACAACAAATACAGCAGTCACGCTGCCCAAATTTCAGCGTGAAAAGGAACAAAAGCAAGGAATTACGCTGCCCAAATTTCAGCAACAACAACAACAAGCAAAAAGACTTTCTCTTCCAAAGAAGATAGAGCGAGCGCACCTGAAAGCCTACCTAAAGTAAAGTTGTCCTGGGTATAAACCCTCACGCTTCAAGAGGTAGGTACCCAAAGTTATTTTCATTTCTAGTTAAAAATAAATATAAAATAAATCGTTATGCTTGTATAATGTTTATCATAAATAGTTATAAAATAAGTCGTTATTATAGTCTAAATTCTATATGTTTTTATTGCAACTCTAAAATATAGCTCTTGTAAGTTTTCCTTTATTTTTCATGTCGCATATATATATATATATATATATATATATATATATATATATATATATATATATGTTTTATTTAGATTAAATATATAAAAAAACATATTTAGCTAAAAAACTAATTTTGAGACCGAAAGGACGAGTTGAGTGCCTAACCTCTTCCTAACTCGTAACTTAGCCTCTGAACCCTTATTTTTTTGGTATATTTGTTTTTTCTTTGTTTAATCATTAAAATAGAGATGATGACTCTGCTAAACATATTTTATGAGTCCACAATGAGACTGAGCGTGCTCCACGTGCTCGAAGTTTTGAAACCGCCCGCATTTCAGTAGGGAGGCAGGTGCGAAACGGGGTTCTCACAGTGGTTTAATCGAAGATGTATCTCGATCTCGTATACTCAAAAGTGTTTAATTCCAGCTCTTAAGTGTTATTTGGTATTAAACTGTGAAATATGTTATAAACGGTTTTAATTGGCATCATGACATGTTTTTATGTTGCATACATGCATAGCAGGCATAAGTATAGTATACCTTACTGAGTTTTGACTCACCCTTTATCATTTGTTTTCCTTAGAATGCAGTCGAGCTGAGTGAGAGTTCATGTGAAGTGGGAAGTCCACTGGAGTGCTAGAAGACGTTCTTCTTTTGGGTAGTACTTCTAGTGTTGTTTTGTTGTAGGTTTGCGTAGAGAGACTTGTAATCTTCTCTTGTTTGAATGTGTAATGCTTCCACTTAGTAAACTCTTAATAGTACGTTTGTAAATTTTTTTTTTAGTCTTTTGAGACCTTATGTTTATGACAGTTTAGTTTATGGAGTCCTTTCCATCTTTTACTCTTGTGGATTTAGATTGTGTTTACTCACGCCTGATTTGGGGCCCACATGGGGATAGATGGGGCATGACAATGAAACCAAACTGATGTGGCAATAATTAGTGTTGAGCCGTTCGAATTCGATTTGATGGATATCTGGGCTTGTGTGTAAATGTAACACCCCAAAACTTCGGCCCAACTATAGGGGCCCACATAATGGTCACGTCACCAATAACCTCAAAATCATATCAAACCCAAAACGTAAATAATATATCTTCCACGTAAGCATCAAATATCCAAACATAAATCCTTAATAATATGCTTACAAATTTCAAAATATATGTCTAAAATAAAACTTCCAAATTCTAGTTTATGATTACAAAAAGTAGTTCGTAACAGCATTTTATCCTCTTCAATTGCACCCACACGAACAAAACCAAATTTTCATTCCTTACTTATGTCTTGAAAAAAAAAAGGAGTAGGAAAAGGGTGAGCGAACAAAGCCCAGTAAGTTCATATACAACCCCCCCCTCCCCGCGGTTTTTAAGGAGGAGTTGACCATGAAGAACGTCAAACAATATATAGTGTCAAAAATGAAAATGTCAAAAGGAATTATTTTTCTGAAATCCACAAAATTATATATTCATTTATTGAGGAACAATTACTAAGTTCACCAAAATAAATCAGATCAATATCAAATACTACGGAGGGTGTTATAATCACGTAAGCGGCCATTTTAGACCAAACAAAAGGTGGCTCCAAGGAACTTCAAATATCAAAGTACCATAAAGGGTCAAAAGCAAAATGGTATACCCGGATTACCCCATCATAGTTCCTATGGTGTAGTGTTGCCTTAACAGGCCAAACTGTTATTCTAGTTGTCTTAGTGATCAAAACGGAGTTTTTCAAAAATAATTAAATTTTTAACAAAATCAAATACAAACAATAACCGAATGAAATATCACGTATCGAGTTTAAAAAATTTTGTGGTATTCATAAAGCAATTCACAATTAAGAATAATGAAAGAACAGATACAACGGGATTTCAAATTCAAATACCAACCGAAGGTCGGCACACGTTTTCAAACAAAGGTAGATGCCAAAGAAATAGCGGAAGCCTAACAATTAAGAATAAAAAATTCAAATAACCTAAACGATGCATAATCCCTTACGTTAGCGATGCTGCGAAAATTAGCTTGAGCACAACGTGTCGCTACCCGCCCTTATTTGAATCTAAAGTATCATAATACAAAATAAAATTATGAATTTAGGGACCTTCTAGTAACCTTTAAAATTTAATACATAACTAACAATTCCTAGATATAAAGTTAATATAATTACATAGGGCTATTTCTAACTTTTATAACGTGGGGTAATTTCTAAAATTATAAAAGCTTATTAGTACTGACCTCAAAGTTAGTGGATGAATCGTAAAAAAAAAACAAATTCATCATTCTCGGTCGGGTCCCCAGAAGTCTTTCTTGGTTTCTGCTTCTTCTTTTTTTTCTTTCTTGTGGTGTGAATGATTTGACTTTCAACCACATAAAAAATATATATATATATATATATATATATATATATATATATATATATATATATATATATATACATTATTCCTTCCTTCATCGGTACCCCACTCCTATTCCCTAATCTTCTTTGTTTGTTTTTTATCCTTCCTTCACTTTTCTTCCTTTTTTTCTTGGCACTTAATGAAACAACCAAATGAAGACCCATTTGCCGAGTTCAATTCTTTGAACCAATTTGCGGGTTATCTCAAGGAAACCCAGTATATATTTGGTCTCCAAATTATTATTAATTTTTTTATGCACTCATCACATCGAACACACACACACACACATGCCAAGGTAAGTCATACTCCTTTCAAAAATCAATTTCTAAACAAAAGGGGGGTGAGGAAATCCTTTAAAATCCAATTCACCCAAACCAAGGAATCCCAAGTAACACTAATGAAAGACACGGATGAACAAAGAATCGATTAACAAGGAAGACACAAATGAAATTAGTTCAGAAGAGAGAATTACCTTACCTCAATCAAGCTCTGCGTCACAACCGATGGGCTTTCCTTCTTCTTTCGCCGTCTCCCTGCTGTTCGTTTTCTCCAAAAAATCTTCTCTCAGAATGTTCGGTTCTCTCTCTCTCTCTGTGTGCCTAGTTTGGGAAAAAAAGATTATTCTCATCTCCCTCCTTTTTTATATCGGATGAAGAGCTTATCCGTTCCTTCAGATGCCTCCCGTTTCCCATTCAATTCCATCGATACACCTCTAGTCCGATGCGTCTCTTCATTTGTTTTATTTTTTTTCTTTCTTTTTTAAGCGTAACCAAAATTAATCAAATTAAAAAGTTCATCGGGTCAAGCCCAATTCCAAAGGACTCATACTAACCGGGTAGAAGCCCAAACAAATTAAAGTACTAATGGCCCAATTTTGGGAATTTACTGCCCAAACAAAATAGGCCAAAAATGTATTATGGTCAACCCAAAACAAATTACACTATTAATAATATAATCAATATTTTTATTCAAAAATTTAGGTATATTACACTTTACCCCCTTCAAAAAAGTTTAGTTCTCTAAACTTTACGTCAAAATAACCAAAGGTTTTGGAATACAAATTTTATTCAAAAAGCTTAGAACTTCTCATATTTTCTTCCGCTCCCATGTGGCTTCTCTCTCGGTATGATTACTCACTTTGGATCTTGACATATGGAATAGTTCGTTTCCTCAATACAGATCATTAGGTCAACAATTCGGACCAGCTCCTCATCATAACTTCGGGTCTTCCGAAATTTTAATGGTTCGTACTCAATCACATGGTTCGGATTCGGGACATACTTCCTTAGCATAGTGTAATACCCCAATCTCACATCGGGTAGATATGGGACTTGTGTTTGATTTATAAGGTAGCCATGCGCTACTCTGGGCACCAACATCATCCATGGATTTTGGGTCGGCTTGTGGTGGGTCGATGACCCAAGATGTTGTGTGCTCGGTGGACGGTGAGTGGACTACAAGTAGTGGGCCGGGCTCTCGGGCTCGGGTCGTTACAAATGGTATCGGGCGGGTCCGGGCGAAATGTGGGAACAAAGTCTTGTGCGGGCCAAAGTGCTACCGCGAAGGTGGGAGCCACCTCTTGATTCCCGTCTGAGCCACCTCTTGATTCTTGCATCGCTCGGGATATGATTCGGCCTTGATGAGGGCGTTAAGGATTTAAGTGGGGGATTGTAATACCCGTCCCACACGCGGGTAGGTGTGGGGATTGTGTTCGATTTATAAGGTGGCCACACCTACGGGCACCAACATTATCCATGGACTTTTGGTCGACTTGTGGTGGGCACGAAGACCCAGGTGGTGCGTGCTCGGTGGGCGGTTGTGAGCTACATGTAGAAGCGAGCTTCGGGCTCGGGCGTTACAAATGGTATCGGAGCGGGTCCCGATCGAAAATGTGGGAACAAAGTGATGTGCGGTGGACCAAAGTGCTACCTGCGAGAAGGTGGGAGCCACCTCTTGATCCCGTGCGAGCCACTCTTGAATCCTACATCGCCGGAGTGCGATTCGGCCTTGACGGGGCGTCAGGATTTGAGTAGGGGAGATTGTAATACCCAATCCCACATCGGATAGATGTGGGACTTGTGTTGATTTATAAGGTAGCCATGTGCTACTCTTGGCACCAACATCATCCATGGACTTTTGGATTCGGCTTGTGGTGGGCGATGACCCAGTCTTTGCGTGCTCGGTGGGTCGGTATGTGGGCTACATGTAGCGGCAGGAGCTTTCTCGGGCTCGAGGCGTTACACATAAACACATGAAATCGTTGTTCACTCCGGATAGTGTGGCGGCAAGGCTAGTATGTAGCGACCTCACCAACCCGCTCAAGTATTTCAAGGGTCCCACAAACCTTGGACTAAGCTTTCTCCAAATGCCAAACCTCATAACTCCTCTTGTGGGTGAGATTTTAAGGAATACATGGTCCCCACTTCAAATTCGAGTCGCGTCGGCGGTTGTGCATAAGACTTAATCGGCTCAAGCTATAAGGAGTCGTTTTCGAATCAAGCACTTTCGAAGTAACTTGCACCAACTCCGGTCTATTAGTTTCCTTTCTCCCACTTCATCCCAACGGATGGGCGATCGTACCTCCGTCCATCTGAGGGGCTTCATAGGGTGCCATACCAATACTTGCATGGAAGTTATTGTAGGTAAACTCCACCAAGGCAAGTGATCATCCCAATTACCTTGCAAATCCAACACACATGCGAGAAGCATATCTTCCAAAGTTTGTATAGTCCGTTTTGTGGCCGATGCATGCGTGGGTGAAGTACTCATACTCAAATTTGTACCCAATGCTTTTGTAGGCTACCCCAAAACTTCGAGGTGAATCTAGCATCACGATCGATCTACTCGAGGCCGATGCGCCATGCGGAGCGAATAATCTCATCGATGTACAACTTCGCCAACCTTTCGTCGAGTCGGTAATTTTAAATGCCGAAGAAATGTGAGACTTGGTCAACCTATCTACAATGACCCAAATCGAATTATACCCCTTTAACGTTACGGGTAACCCTACCACGAAGTCCATAGTGATATGCTCCCACTTCCACTTCGGTATCGGGCAAAGACAATCCACTAGGTTTCGATGCTGTCTTCACTGGCGGCATACAAACACTTACTCACAAACTTCGGCTATATCCCTTTTATATTCTCCCACCAAAAGGTGTCACGCGTCCAGATACATCTTCGTACTACGGGTGTATGGCAAACCTTGAGTGGTGCGTGTCTTCTAAAATCTTCATTTTCAATTTTAGTGCGATGGAACACAAATTCTTGACCCAAAACGAAGGACACCATCATTATCTTGCAGAAAATCTTTCGATCACCATCTTCCAACGAAATCTTTACTAACTCTAGATCCCTTTGTCTTTGCTTTAATCTTTTCTAACAATGATGGTTGTACACTCGAGTGTTCCAAAAACCATCACTCTGCGAACCACAACTTCAATTCCCATCAGTCGAGATCGTCCAAGATCCTCTTTTCCTTGGTTATCAAAGCTACCAAACTTTATTCTTACGACTCAGCGTCGGCCACTACATTGGCCTTTCAGGGTGATACAATATCGTGCAATCATAATCTTTCAATAATTCCAACCATCTCCTTTACCTCATGTTCAACTCTTTACGAGTGAATATGTATTTCAAACTCTTATGATGCGTGTAAATTTCGCATGTCTTGCCATACAAATAATGCCTCCAAATTTTCAACGCGAAGACTACTGCTTGCCGGTTCTAAGTCGTGGGTTGGGTAGTTACGTTCATAATTCTTCAACGGTTGAGCGTAAGCAATTACCTTCTGTGCATTAGCACACAACCCAAACCTTTTGCGATGTATCACTATAAACCACAAATCCTCTAGTCACGATGGTAGAGCAAGGATCGGGCGACAGTCGATTCTTCAACTCTTGGTTGGTTCATCCACACAAACTTCGTGTTTTTACTGCGTAAGTCGAGACAACGGCCTTGCTATTTTTGAAAAGCCCTCAACAACCGGCGATAATACTGATATACCCAAGAAATTTCGAACTACGATGCGGTTGTGGGTCTCTCCCAATTCACCACGGCCTATATTTTGGTGGGTCCTGAAATGCCCTCCTTTTTAGACCACATGTCCTAAGAAGGCTACCTTCTCCAACCAAAATTCACATTTATTGAACTTAGCATACAATTTCTCTTCCACTTAAAATTTGCC
>JABEVN020003857.1:0-16629 GCA_013146195.2 Codonopsis lanceolata | reverse complement strand
ATAATCAAGTCAATTGTTTTTTCTTAATCACTGCCGGGTCGGTGAGACAATAAATTAAGAACGGAGGAGTATTATGTTCTTATATATGTCCGTATTGTCAAATCGAAATGTGTGTCATGTCTTGTAGTTTCATTTTCATGATATGTATACGTTGTGCCTATCCTAGTATATGCTTGCATATAGAAATGCACAAAAATATGGAGTAATAGGTAAACCATCTCCAATTATGAAATTGTTAAAGTTATACTTTCAAGCTTACTAGCAAGGGAGTCTCTTTTCAAATTTTACCTTAAAAGCTTGTTTGTCATTATCTAATAACTATACAGTCTATACTTAATTATAATAGTTATAACATTTAGTATTCACCTCTAATATATTATACTTATAATCATTCATATATGACTTCTACTATTACCAATTTAAGAAGTGTTTTAGCTATTAACTCAAGAACTTAGAGAGTTTGATATTGTGTATTTAAGTTAACAAAAATCATACCTCTCCCAATATAAAGGTCAAAATTAATTTGATGAAAGAAGTTATAAAAGTTTTATATCTCTTATATACTATCATTTCTCCCTCACCTCTCTCTCTCTCTCTCTTATGCACAAAACATCTCCATCATCCTTATACATAGACACACAAAATAATACAAACCTAATTTATTTTTTAATTTTTTTATGAATTGATTTTTCATGGGAAATGATTGAAAAAAATGTGAGGTCTCAACCATGAAAGTCTAAGATAGGGGAAAACAAGAGCTTAAAGAAAATACATGACTTTGATTTATATTAACCATAAAAATACTTTTAATAAATTAAAATATTTACATAATTGTATAAATATTGTTGCTTACAAGCATTACTACAAAAGGTATGTCTTTATATAAAATATTAACACATAAAATAACATGTATACTCCATTTACCCTTTTTCTTATGAACTATTACAAGAAAAAAAATGAAACTAAAAACAAGTTGGCGTGGAACGACTTGCAATTTTTTTTGGACAATACTTAATACAGCACCTATAAAATACTTAATACAACACTTTTGGTTATGAAAATACTACATTACCCATAGTTATAAACAAAAAGATTAAAACAAAAAAAAAATTATTTGAACACTGTCGCCGACTACCACTAGTCCACCTTCCGCTAGCTACCACCCAAGCCCCCCTTGCCAAACCCAGGACTACCGCCACCAAGTCCCTTTTTTTCATTTCCACCCAACCCAAGGACTACCACGGTGCCACCCGCCCAAGACTTTTTTGTCATTTCCAACCCAAGATCCCCCAATCCATATACCCTCTCTCTTTTTTCATTTAATTATAAAATGAACAAATGGCAATTTGGTCTACTTTTTTCCAAAAGTGTCGTATTAAGTATTTCATAAGTGTTGTATTAAGTAGCAATGATAAATTTTATAATTCATACGAAAATAAAAATGCAAAGGGTCTTTAGGTAGATGAGGAGCCTAGGTGGGGAGAAAGAGAATCAATAATTTGGTTCTCATTATGTTATTAATGTGACATTAAAATGACAATCAATTTCATTTATTAGCGAATTGAATATTTACCTTTTAATTAGAAACCTTAAGAATTGTAAGTCCAGTTGGCAACTGATAAGGCTAGAGGGGGGTGAATAGCTTTTTAAAAACTTTGAGAGTTGACTTGTAAAACTTCTAAAGTTGGCAGCGGAAATCGGATTTTTTCCAGTCAGCTGAAGTTGGTCAGCTGGCTGATGTTTTTATGAAAACTTAAACTGATTAATATTGGTCAGCTGGCTGACTCAATTGTTCTTAAAAATAACTTTTGGAGATAGATCACTAGATGTAAGGAATGAACTAAAAAACAATTTATCTAAACAATTAAATAAACAGATTATGAAAGTGACTGACTGACACTTAAGTAGATTAAGACTTCTTAAGTGTTAGGTCAGTTTGCAGGAGCTGATAAAAATAACTGACAAGAGAATTGAAGTGGTTCACAGTATAACTGCTACATCCACTATCAAGTTGATCAGACTTGGATTTTTGAAGTGCACTAATTTTATTAAAAATCTAAGTGAGCTCTAATGGATCAGTGAACAACAAAAAGACCAGTGTTTATGGAGAATGATTGAGTGACAATCAAATTTGTGAGACAAACTGACTGATTTCTAAATAGTATGAAATGGATCACTCAGTGTTTGTCTAAACAATAACTAGAAGAAATATTCAAGAGAGATTATCTAGCTAAAGTTTTTCAAGAAGATTGAGGCACAGAGAGAATTTATTTAAGAATCGAATGCTTCAGACTTCTGTTGTTCAAAATGCTTCCTGTGGGAATTTATAGATGAACTTGAAGAGTAACCCGTTAGGAACACATTTTGAATTTGAAAATGTGTTTGGCAAGTATACGTATCTTCACAAGATCACAGGGATCCGGTTGGAAAGATTTCTTACAGAATATCTACCAAAGACATAAAATGAGAAAGTGTTAGTACAAGTAAATGTTCAAGTAAATGACGTAAACTAGCTGACACTAAATAATATGGTCTGCTGAAACAAGTAACTGACAAAGAGTTTAAGTCATAAGCTGACCAAAATGAAATAACTTAAACTTTTTGGCTGACAATAAATGGAATGATTTTAAGCAAATTTTATTTTCATGCAAGATTCAACAATAGAATTCTACTGACTCGATCATGTAACGGTAAGATTTCTATTATACTAATCATTTACTTTTTATTTGAGTATTTATAATAATAAAGTAAACATAATCAATTGCTTTCTTAATTGACCAACATTTTAATTAAACTGTATTTTACCAATTTATATTTTTTTTGCAATTCAATTTATTATTAAATGACATTGGAATACCATTTTATATTTCAATTAATACATTTATATCATATAATATAATATACTATGTATCTAATAAATTATTTTTCTATCTGAAAAATCCCAAAGTTAAACGTTTAATACCAAAAAGTCCAAAACTTTTCTTTTAAGTTTTTTACTTGGCCATCTACGGTACCAAAAACACTGCTAGTTGGTGTATTCACGAGATGAATCAGGTGCGTTTGTTTCGAATGTTTTTGATCTCCCATATCATGTAAATTAATTCATTACGTTCAAAATTTTCTAATTAACGTTTCACAATGTATAAACTAATATAAAGTTCAACAGCTTATATATTGTGTGCTTATATATGTCTATAGTTGTCGAATGGAAATGTGTGTCATATCTTGTAATTTTATTTTCATGATCTGCATACGTGCCTATCCTAGTATATGCTTGCATATAGAAATGCACAAAAATATGGAGTAATAGGTATACCATCTCCAATTATGAAATAATTACATATATATATATATATATATATATATATATATAGTTGGTGACGATTTATTTTGTTAAAGTTATATTCTCAAGCTTACTAGCAAGGGAGTCTCTTTTCAAATTCTACCTTAAAAGATTTGTTTGTCATTATCTAATAACTATAGAGTCTATACTTAATTACAATAGCTATAACATTGGGTATTCACCTCTAATATATAATACTTATAATAATTCATATATGACTTTTACTATTACTAATTTAAGAAGTGTTTTAGCTATTGACTCCATAACTTAGAGAGTTTGATATTGTGTATTTAAGTTGACAAAAATCATACCTCTCCCAATATAAAGGTCAAAATTAATTTGATGAAAGGAGTTATAAAAGTTTTATATCGCTTATATACAATCTTTTCTCCCTCACCTCTCTCTCTCTCTCTCTCTCTCTCTCTCACACACACACACACACTCTCAATCTCTCTTATGCACAAAACATCTCCACCACCAGTGACGGATCCAAAAATAAATCTCTGCAGTGTCACTAATGTTAACTATTACATAAAAATAAAATTAAAATTAAAACAGTGTCGTTTTCTAGTGTATAATTTTTTTCAAAAAAAAATATTTCAGCGGGACACTTGCCCCCTAAATATAAAACATAGATATGTCCCTGTCTGCCACCCTTCCTTATACATAGACACACAAAATAATACAAACCTAATTTATTTTTTAATTTTTTATGAATTGATTTTTCATGGTAAATGATTGAAAAAAATGTGAGGTCTCAACCATGAAAGTCTAAGATATGGGAAAACAAGAGCTTAAAGAAAATACATGACTTTGATTTATATTAACCATAAAAATACTTTTAATAAATTAAAATCTTTACATAATTGTATAAATATTGTTGATTACAAGCATTACTACCAAATGTATGTCTTTGTATGAAATATTAACACATAAAATAACAAGTATACTCCATTTACCCTTTTCTTTTGAACTATTACAAGAAAAAAAAATTGAAACTAAAAACAAGTTGGCGTGGAATGACTTGCAAATTTTTTTTGGGTAATACTTAATACAACACTTTTGGTTATGAAAATACTATATTACCCTTAGTTATAAACAAAAAAATTAAAACAAAAAAAATTATTTGAACACTTTCACCGATTGTCACTAGTCCACCTTCCGCCAGCTACCACCCAACCCCCTAGGCTTGCCCAACCCAAAGGGACTACCGCCAGCCAAGTCCCCCTTTTTTTCATTTCCAGCCCAGCCCAGAAACTACCACAATGCCACCCACCCAGTCCCTTTTTTTGCCATTTCCAACCCAGCCCAGGGACTGCCGCCAGCCCAATCCATATACCCTCTCTTTTTTTTCATTTAATTATAAAATGAACAAAGGACAATTTGGTTTACTTTTTTCCAAAAGTGTCACATTAAGTATTTAATAAGTGTTGTATTAAGTAGCAATGATTTTCTTTTATAATTCATACGAAAATGGAAATGCAAAGAGTCTTTAGGTAGATGAGGAGCCTAGGAGGGGAGAAAGAAAATCAATAATTTAGTTCTCATTATATTATTAATGTGACATTAAAATGATAATCAATTTCATTTATTAGCGAATTGAATATTTACCTTTTAATTAGAAACCTTAAGAATTCTACTGACTCGATCATGTAACGGTAAGATTTCTATTATACTAATCATTTACTTTTTATTTGAGTATTTATAATAATAAAGTAAACATAATCAATTACTTTCTTAATTGACCAACATTTTAATTAAACTGTATTATACAAATTTATATTTTTTTGCAATTCAATTTATTATTAAATGACATTGGAATACCATTTTATATTTCAATTAATACATTTATATCATATAATATAATATACTATGTATCTAATAAATTATTTTTCTATTTGAATAATCCCAAAGTTAAACGTTTAATACCAAAAAGTCCAAAACTTAACGATTCTTATAATATCATTAGAGTATGAGGTTTTATTTAAAAGGAAACTTATTTTTAACTTCAATAATTTTTATGATTCAATATTTTAGATTAAATAATAATAATAATAATAATAATAATAATAATAATAATAATAATAAATAATAATAATAATAATAATAATAATGTTAATAATAAAATTAATAATAATAATAACAACACCAACACCAACAAATAACTTACTATTAATAATAACAATATATTAAAAAAATATATATTAATAATTTTTTTATTAATAATGTTATTATTATAAATGAATAATAATAATATTAATATTATAATCATTATTATCACTACTATGAGTACTAATATTACTACCGCACTTTCATAAAAGTGTAAAGGTTAACTTTGTAAATCTTAGTATGAAAAGATTAATTTTAGATTTTAGAGATTGGATAGTTGTTTTGGGATCATTATGAAATGAATTTCGTAAATAGATTTTTGGTATTTAGTGCTAATGTTAATGAAGACAATAATATTACAATTATAATAATACTATTATTGTTATAATAATAATAATAATAATAATAATAATAATAAATACAATTCTTCTCATCATTGTCATAATTGAAAAGAAAAATAAATAGAGAAGCTTCTTGTATATGAAATAGAAAAAACCTACTGTTTCACGCACTAAAGGTGCGATTCTCTCATAGCCGTCTGCCGCCTTGCGTTCATGGAAGCCGTCCCCCCTATGCCGCCTGACCCACCTCTTTCCTCTTCTAAAACTCCACCACTCTCGTTTGCTGCTGCTCTAAACTCCTCTCCTACTTCTTCTTCCCCCTCCTTTGTTATCCCTCCCTCAACCTATAAGGGAGAACCGGCTCTGAAACTATCTCCTGACTTAATCCCAACCCTAGCTAAACCTTTTAGCCACACATTGATAGGGAAGTTCTCTCATGGTCGCCCATCGATGGAAGCGACGCGCAAATACTTCCATACTATAGGATTAAAGGCTGCCTTTACAATAGGCCATCTAGATGCAAAACACATATTGAATCAAGTCCACCACGACGAAGACTACCAACGCCTATGGATCAAGGATCAGTGGTACCTTGGCCGTTACCCTATGAGAGTGTTTAATGGACGCCAAACTTTAGACCAGATGTTGAAAGCTCGATCGTCCCAGTTTGGTTTGCTCTTCCGTGCCTCCCAATCCATCTCTTTAATAAGTCTGCGCGGTTTTCAATTGCTTCCTTGTTTGGAAGACCTTTAATGCTAGATCAGCCCACCATTAATCTCACTCGTCCTAGTGTCGCTCGGGTCTGTGTTGAAGTAGATCTGCTTAAGCCATGCCCGTCTAGGGTTTGGGTTGATTGTGGAGATGTTCTCCCAAGTTTCTGGCAGCCTATAGAGGTTGAGAATCTGCCTCTTTATTGTACTCATTGTCTTCGTCAAGGTCACAACGATCTGATTTGCAAGGCCAAACATCCTAAACCAAAGCCATCGAATCCTAATCCTATTCCTCCCACTAGCCGCCAACGTTGGACCCCAAAAAAATATTCCACCATGCACAACAAAGCCACCCCTTCCAGCTCTAATGACCCTATTGACTCTTCGAATGCGATGCCGGAGAAACTCCAAGAACCTGATCTAGCCCAAGCCAATTTTGCTTCTGACGGGGATCCTGATCCTGATCTTGTTGCTTCTGATAAGTCTCAAGCTGAGAAGGAATGTATTTCTCCTCCGATTGAAGCTGCTGTCTGCCAAGCTACCCAAGCAGCAGTGAATGACGTTCCCCCAGCCCATCAAACATCTTCTAAGTCCCATTCTACATAGGTGAGCCGTGATCCTCCCCCTAATCCTGACCCGACTTCGGATTTACCTCCTAAGGAATCTCTTATCTCTCCCAATCGATTTGCAGTGCTAAATATGATTGAAAGTGAAGATGAGGATGAAAATCATTCCATGCAAGGCCTTAATCTGGAAATCCCGATTCTCCCCAGGCCTAAACCTTCTATTCCTCTTCCTTCTCGTCAAACTCGTTCCCAGGCCTCTAAGCCCTCCTCATCAGTTTCCCATCACCATTGTTATGGATTGTAAGGCCCTTTTTTGGAATGTTCGTGGTATAGGGAATGACCCTGCTGTTAGTCGTCTCAAACAACTTGTTCGCCTGCATAATATTTCAATTATTGCAATTTTCGAACCCATGCTAGACCTCGGTAAAGTTCAAGTCGTCACACGTCGCCTCAGGTTCAAGTTCTCTTTTTCTAACACTTCAAGTTCTATTTGGGTGTTTGTTAAAGATTGTTACACTTGCTCTTTTCTTTCTGAATCTTCTCAATTTCTTTCCCTTCAAATTCAGCATTACACTTGGCCTTTTCATGGTGTTTTTACTTGTGTCTATGCAAGGTGTGATTCCCGTGATAGACAAGATTTGTGGAATGATATTATCCATTTCAGTTCTAGATTTCCTCATATTCCTTGGCTGTTAGGAGGATATTTCAATATTATCCTTCACCCTGAAGAGAAATCTGGTGGGACTGGTTGGGATCGTAATGGAGCCTTGGATTTTCACGCTTGCTTATCAGCCTCAGGTCTTCTTGACATGGGATATTCTGGGAGTCATTTTACCTGGTGGAATAAGAGAGAGGGATCTGCCACTATTCATGAACGTATTGACCGGGTGCTTTACAACTCGCATTGGTTGGACCACTTCCCTGCCACTTTAGTCCAGCATCTTAATAGAACGTGTTCTGACCACTCTCCTCTTTTAACTACGTTCACTCGCCAGACTTCTCACAGTCCATCTACCTTCAGATTTTTAAACACTTGGACCAGTCACCACTCCTTCAAAGCTACTGTTCTTCAAGCCTGGTCTATTCCGGAAAATGGGAGGTCGATGACTAGTTTTTCCAGAAAGCTTCGGAACGTTAAAATTGCCCTCAAACTTTGGAACAAGTTGACTTTTGTTAATATTTTTTATAATCTTAAGGATGCGGAGGAAGATGTGCTAGAGAATGAATTATTATTTGAGCTTAACAACTCCGACTTAAATAGAGAACATCTCATGGCTGCTCAGGTTAATCTTCGGAAGTTTCTATCTCGGGAAGAGCTTTATTTGCGTCAAAAGGCAAAAATAAAATGGCTTAGGGAGGGCCAAGGTAACTCAAAACTTTTCCATTCTTCTGTCAAGCAGTCCCATCGTCGCCTTTTCATTCACTCTATATCTGATGTTGACGGTTCTATTCTTAATTCTGAGGCTGATATTAAGCAAGCAGCTGTTCGTTTCTTCCAGTCTCAACTTCAAGCTGAGGATGTTTCTAATTCTGATCTTGATATGATCCCCCTCTATTATAACTGATGAATGGAATGAGTCTCTTATCTCTCCCCCTTCTCAATCAGAAATCAAGGATGCTATTTCTAATATTAATGGAGACAGTACCGCTGACCCAGATGGTTTTAATGGTCACTTTTATAAAGTTTGCTGGGACATTATTGGTGATGACTTTTGTAAGGCCATTCTTGATTTCTTCTCGGGATTTTCTCTTCCCAAGTCTTGGTTGAGTACTCTTATAGCTTTGATCCCTAAAGTGGACTCTCCGTCTTCTTTTAAGGATCTCCGTCCCATAAGCTTATGTAATTTCTGCACTAAAGTTATCTCTAAAATTATCTCGACCCGGCTTGCTCCCATTTTGCCTCATATTATTTCGGAGAATCAAAGTGCATTCACTAAAGGCCGTACCATCCAGGACAGTATCCTTCTAGCCCAAGAAATGATGACTCATCTTAATAAAAAGGTCCTTGGCTCTAATGTGGTCCTTAAACTTGACATGGCTAAGGCGTTTGATAGGGTCTCCTGGATTTTTCTCATCCGTGTTCTCAGGAAATTTGGATTCCATGAGGTTTTCATTGATCTTATCTGGCGGCTTATCTCTGACAACTGGTTTTCTATCTTAATTAATGGTAGTTTTGCTGGCTTTTTCCCCTCTTCTCGAGGTCTTCGCCAAGGGGATCCCCTCTCTCCTAGTTTGTTTATAATTGCAACTGAAGTTTTAAGCAGAAGTCTTCTTCACCTCCATGATAGTGTTCCCTCTACTGTTTACTCTACAGTCAGTGGTTGCCCAATAATTTCCCACCTTGTTTTTGCAGATGATATTATTATTTTTTGTAATGGCAGGAAAAGTTCTATCTTGCTCCACAGGGATATTATCAAATCTTATGAAGTCAAGCTCGACTTGTCAACTCCTCTAAGAGCTCGTTTTATCTTGGTCCTTCGTCTGATTCCAATCGCTCGGCTATTATTCAAGCTTCTCTTGGATTTAGTATGGGTTCTCTTCCCATTACATATCTTGGGTGCCCTCTCTATCTTGGTCGGAAGAAAAAATTCTATTTCGACTCTCTTTTATTGAAACTTCAGAATCGTATTTGCTCTTGGATGGGATCTCTTTTGGACGCTGCTGGTCGAGTCACTCTTATCAAGCATGTCCTTTCTTCTATCTCAAGTTATCTGCTAGCTGCTGTTGACCCTCTTGTTTCTGTCACTTCTGCCATTGATCGCATGTTCTCCAATTTTTATTGGGGCCAAGTTGAGGGTAAAAAGAAAAGCCATTGGATTTCGTGGTCTTCTTGTTGCTGTCCAACTGAATAGGGGGGCTTAGGGGTTCACTCTATGGCCGATCTTACCAAAGCTTTCAGCATTAAACTGTGGTGGCGATTTCGCACAATTCCTAACATCTGGTCCAATTTTCTGAAATCCCGCTATTGTTCTCGTAGTCACCCGAGCTGTGCTGCTGTTAAAGGTTCCCATGTTTGGAATCGTTTTCTTAAAGCAAGAGACCTTGTTGAACCTCATATTTTATGGATTATTGGAAATGGTGAATGCTCTCCATGGTTTGACAATTGGATCCCTAATTCTGTTGTTGAAAAACCTGCTGGTTGTGACATGTCTTCTGTTCGAGACATTCTTACAGACGGGTCAGTGCTTCCGTCTAGCTTGTCTTCAAAAGTTCAGGAGCTGTTCATCACTCTTCATGATTCTCCCGATAGTGCATGCTGGACAGCTACTACCAAAGGAGTCTTCTCTCTTTCTTCAGCGATTTCTCTGGTCAGGCCTCCTCGGCCTTTATTGTTGTCTGCCAAATACGTTTGGCACAAATCATTGCCCAGGAAAGTTGGTATTTTTCTTTGGAGGCTCCTTCAGTATAAACTCCCTATTGACGAAGGCCTTTTGAGAAAAGGATTTTCTTTAGCTTCAAAATGTTTCTGTTGCGCCGAAGGTAACGTGGAAACTTTTGATCACGTCTTTCTCTCTAGTTCTTCTGCCATCTATGTCTGGAACTTTTTCCATGATAAATTTGGGGTTCCCTCCCAGCCTTGCTCTATCCAATAAAGATGTTTCTCTTGGTGGTTGCATCGCTCTTCCCTAGTCTTTTGTCTGCTTCCTTCATTCATCTTGTGGCATCTATGGAAATTCAGAAACCATGTTTTTTTTGAGGGTCAACGAGCTCCTGTACATGTGCTAATTCACAATATTAGTACAGATCTCCAAGATACCCTTCAAGCGGCCAATTACTTTCTTTCTGATTTATCTGGCTCGCCCCGCATCTCTTTTGGGCCTCGTAAGACGATTACTATTCAATCTGTGTCCTGGTCCAAACCTCCCAGTGGCTATTTAAAATTAAACACATATGGTGCTAGTCGTGGCAACTCTGGCTGTAGTGGAGGTGGTGGTATTATTCGAGACTCTCTTGGTAGAGTTGTCTATGCCTTCTCTTCGTATTATGGTGATAGAACAAATATGGTGGCAGAACTTCGGGCTCTTCATTTTGGCCTCCATTGGATTCTTGAAAAAGATTTTTGGGCAACATTATTGTGGAGACTGATTCTAAAGTTATTTTTGAATGTATCACCAAAGGTCATAGTTTCCCTTGGGCTCATTCATACATTTTTCGAGATATTCTTCACATTAAGGACCTTCGGCATTTCTCTTTTGCTCATTGTTTCAGGGAGGCTAATTCAGTTGCAGATAGACTGGCGAATTTGGCTTGTGACTCTCTCTCCCAGACTGAGTTTTTCCACGCTTCTAACCTCCCTCCTCATATTTGTGGTCTCATTAATCTTGATGTTAGAAGCACTCCTTATGTTCGCATTTCTTAACTTTTTGCTTTGTACTCTCATTTTCGAGGTTAGGCTCCTCTGTCTTCCCATTTATAAGGGCAAGGCTGGTTGTCCCCCTCAAGTTTGTACTTTTCTCTTTAATCAATAAATCTCACAGGGTGTCGCCCCTGTTTCCTTCTAAAAGATAGCGGAGCCAGGACATTACTTCTGCTTTGTTGTCTATTTCCAGAAGATTTTGAAATTCAGGTTTATACCTTAATCGCATTTAAAGATTTGCCAAAGTTGGAAGAAACAGAAGATGGAGTGCGCACCCTGGTGAATGCTCTAATCAGATGTAATTTACTACAGATAGCTGATGGGAAAAAGGTTCGGTGAAAGTGCACGATGTTATACGTGATGTTTGCTTATCGATTGAAGGGTTGAATAAATTGGGGCAAAACTGTAAACCTTTAGTAGGGATGGGAAATAGAAGCATCGTATTGAGAAAGTCGGAATTTTTTGTAGACCCCAAGGGAGGTCGAAAAGTCAAAGATATCATGGAAGCTCTGGGTGACGACCAGATATGGAAAATTGGCATATATGGAGAGTATGGTATTGGGAAGAGAACATTGGCGAATAAAGTAATGGAAAAAGGTGAAAGAAGAAAATCTATTTGATGACGTTGCAATGATAGATGTTTTCAATAAAGGCTTGCTGAAGATGCAAGGTGAAGTTGCAAGAAAGCTTGGTATTAGTGTCCGAGAAAGGGAAAGACTGACCGATGGAAGAAGGAGGCTCATAATACTGTATGACGTTTGGGATAGAATTGAGTTGGAAGAAGTTGGAATTCCTGCGGGATGCAAAGTGGCAATTGTATCGAGAACACAACAAATATGCGAAATGATGGGATGTGAAAAGATAGTTGAAGTCGATGGCTTGTCTAATGAAGAAGGATTGGTTCTTTTCAGAGAACATGTTGGAAGATTTGATGAAGGATTGGATCACATTGCAAAACAGATTGTTGAGGAATGTTGCGGTCGCCCCTTGGCAATTGTAGTAATTGGGGCGGCACTGAAAGATCAAGATAAGAATGTATGGTCAGATGCTCTTCACCAATTACGTGGTCTTCAATTTGTTGCTACAAAATTTAGTTACGATCATTTAAGCAGTTGCCAGGCACAAATGATGCTATTGCTTATTTGTATTATGGGAATAGGAGAGAGAGATACTACAATGGAGATGGTGGTAGTTGCGTATCTAAAGTTGTCCAAAGATGATGACAAGGGGGACTTGCAATTGGAAGCATCACCAGACAAAGTAATCGATATACTCCAAGAGCTCTACAACCGGTTTTTAATTGATATTGACGACGTGGACCAAAATATTCGTATGCATTTCTATATTAGTTAACGTATTAGCTACTTTTTATTTTGGACTTAATATCATATTTTTTATTATTTGTTTCCCTTTGTTTCCTTCTTGAGATGTTTATCAATAAATGAATTTCATATTATTTGTAAATCGAAATTGACATTGGTTTTAAAAATGAATATTCAAACGTTTACACAAAATGTTGTCATATGCTCCCTCAGTTCCACTCATAATTTTCATGTTAGAAAAGTTTAATAGTTAATGGATATCTAACGAACATTAGAGTTGATTAAATTTACAAAATACTTAAAAATGTGTCATGTGAGACCGTTTTACGGATCTTAATTTGTAAGACAAAACATCACTCTCTCATAGCTCATTATACCAGCACACGGTAAGTCAGATCAAGAATATTAATCTTATAGCATTATATACAAACACAAACCCACGGTGAGAAGATAGCTTTCGTGAATCAAACCCATGATCAATGGGTTGTATTTTATATACAAACCCAAGCTCGGCCACTGTACTACGACCTAAAGCAATACTCAAACCTTATGCAATGCCTAAACTGGATCCAAAACAGAAGACCAAGGGGAATTTGGCTTGGGAGCCGGGAGGAAACCAATCATGGTAGATACTTAAACAATCTTATTATATAAGTAATTAACTACAGCCAACACAAAGTATTTGGCAGAAGGCTCACTTTGTGAGTGTCAAATACCGTATCGAGAAACCTATCCAGTTATAACATCTCAAGACCAACTTTTTGTGCATGTATTTATCCTTCAAAGTACACTCTAAAAGCACAGTTTCGTATTAACATACTGAGACAAGTATGTAATGTATTACCAATTCAAAACACATTACTCCGTTGCAGATTGGCGGTTGATTCCACAAGTGAACTCATAAGGCTCTCACCAACTTCACTCTTACAAAGAGGGCATAATGCATTGATCTTCAGCCACTTGTCCACACAATCCTTGTGGAAAAAATGAGAACATGGCAACTCCCTAAGCTCATCGATGTTTACGTACTTAGCCAAACAAATGCAGCAAACCTGTAAAATAAATGCAACAATTATAAAATGTGTCAACATCCATATTATTGGATCAAAAACTTGTCTTAGGCTTTGACAAATTGAATATTTGATTATACAGAATGAGATGGACTAACCGCATCTTCTCCTGATATGACACGCTCCTTTTCTGTTCCTGCAGCAACAACCCCACCTTCACCAGCACCTGAGTTGGTTTCTCTATCGTTTCCATTTTTACTTTTCTTTATCTTGAACTTGTAGGTTGGAAGCAAATTTATAGATTCTGTAGTGGCCTCCTCTATTTTTGTTCAGATCCTCTCTGAAACCCAAGACTGAGATTATACAAGGGAGGCAGCAGCAGATTGTGGCACACAGGATAAATGGCATTGCATACCCAATACAGCTAAAGGTAAGAAAAACTAGACATAACCTGCACTCAAGAGGTATGGGGTCATTGGTTAAGCAACCAACCATAAATGGGAGAAGATGGAAAGATGATTTAAATTGGCAACGAGAAGTACCTGTACAAGTTAGGAGCATCACTGGCAGAGGAGTGCCCTCCGAAGATCCACACATTGCCAACCACAAACCACACCCACATAAAGAAGCAGTCCAGAGCCATCTTAAAGTATTCCATCATTGTCTTGAATCTGCAGGAAATAATTGTGTCTTAATCAATACTGCATTTCCCAGAACAATGTATTTATCTACCTGGCAGTTTTTGATCAACATATAAACATGTACAACTTTACAGAGCTTCACAATCGTCCAAATAACAAGGGTCAACCATTCGAATCCTACTTTCAGATACTCAGCCTAGCAAAATATCCACTTCTAAACAACATCCTACCACATACTTATAACTTTTGTGTAAGTTTTAGCTGTATCCCTTCTCAAGCATTTCTGTTAATATTACTATTACTCTTTTCAACTACTGTATTTATTGATCTACACCATATCTCATATTCAGGCTACTTCTACCCTCTTACACAAGCTTATTTCCATTATATATACTGTAGCTTTAACACACTTCCATCTTAAATTATCATCTAGATGACATTCACTTTTTTGAACATGTTAGTTTTTGAGTGGCCAAAGCTCTGTAGTATCTGGTAAACTTTGAACAATAGCAATCTTAATAACTGCCCTTTTCACTTGGCAGGTAATGTTCACATAATTTTCGGATTCGCCCTTGTGCAATTTGTTACATGAATGCCCATAGAACTCTATAGTTTTTAATTTTTAGAAAAGAAAAATTAAAAGATATGGGAGGAGGAAAGAATTGCACTCTACAAAAGGAAGTGGAAGAAGAAAGAAAACAAAAGACCACAATCGGGAACGCAGCCAATTTGAACCAAAAATTAAATATGGCAGTTTTTCATTCCTGCGCAAGATCCTAAACGAACCAAACAGCCATAAATATCACCTAAAATAAGCCTTAAATGATCTTTCTCCAATCATTCTGCATTCAATTAGACAGCTTAATCTTATTAAAAAATTCACCCATGAAACTTGACGTCTCTTTGGAACTTCCACATCTCAAACAGAGTTATATTTGAACCTGAAACCCATCCTTTTTATCTTCTTCTGGGCATTTGCAAGTGTTAAGTTGTTTGCAAGCCCATCTAAAAGCTAAGGCTATTAGAGACAAGCCAACAACGTAGATCAAGTCCTAACACTACCCTCACGTGTAACCCTTCTAGCAAGTGGAGAGATAAAACAACATGCATCGCTGGGTGCATCACAAAGCAAAACATAGAGCAAGCTAGTGTGCAGGGGCGGAGCCACACTAGTGAAACAGGGGCTATAGCCCCTTTTTAAAGGAAAATATATTTTCACTAGTAATAATTTGTAATGTGCATTTAGTATTAGTGTAATAGTTGCAAGTTTGGCCCCTGCCCCTTTATTTTGCAATAACACATGAAAAAAATTATAGCATTAGTTTGGCCCCCTTCATACATGATCCTGGCTCCGCCTCTGCTGGTACGCTAACAATATTAGGAAACAAAACAAGTGGGGCGACTCAAAACCTAAGACCTTAAGTAATCACAGCTTTGGAACCATGTTAAGTTAGAAACTCATTTAAAAGCTTAAGCTAATAAAGAGAGAACTCAAAAATGTAATTCAGGCCTTAACAGTGAGAAGTTCATTACCTTTCATTTACCTATCTTTAGGGTAATTCACATAGCTTTATGCTCACTTCTAAAGAATCCTTGACCAAGGACTTGTTGCAGTTCCTTTTGGTACATTAACCTATCTTAAATTAGACATCCCACAAAGATCAACTCCATTACCTAAAGCATCGGGAAAAATAATCGTGAAATATTAGTACACCAAACTAGATGTACTTCTTTGGCAAAAGTTTTCATGTTTATTCATACTCAAAAAAAAGTCATTGAACCTCTGAAAAGACCTTCTATACAATTTCTTTACTTATCAAAAAAAAAAAAAAAAGTCATTGAACCTCTCGAAAAGACCTTTTCCATGATCCAGTAAAAGTGATGCCTCTCTAACAAAATTGACCTGATAACATATCTATGCTCAAAGATATAATAAACCGCTCAAAGGTAGTCCAATGGCATCTTCAATACGGAGCCGGTGATTTGAAACCTGATATGACGGATACTCATATTCAAGATGAAGTGGATGATTAAGACTAATGGTTGCTTGAATTTAGCGTATCCCTGGCTAATCATTTTAAAATGCTCACATCAAAGTCAGAAATTAGTTAAATGCAAGACAATAGGTACAAAACATCTATCTCAATTTCACCCGCCCTAGACAGGGCTATCCAAGATAAAAGTAGAATAGGAACCAAAGCAACAGCAAGTAGGAATTAGTCAATTTAAG
>JABEVN020003856.1:0-16640 GCA_013146195.2 Codonopsis lanceolata | reverse complement strand
TTAAGGCAACTTCACAGGTTTATCTATGGTTTATCAATAAACCGGTTGATAAACAAAGGGTAAACTTCTTTGTTCGAAACCGGTATACGTTACGGACACTCACACAGGTTATCGATGGTTTATCAATAAACGATTCGCCAGGATTTACAAACTTCGTTTGAAACGATTGTAAGTTAACGAGACACTCACACAGGTTTATCAATAAACCGGTTGACAAATCGGTTGCAAACCTGCGTTTACTAACCGGTGTCGATTAGCAGACACTCACAGGTTTATCATGGTTTATCAATAAGCGGTTGATAAGCGACTTGATAAACCAATTAGCAAACCAAGGTGCAATCCTCTTGTTTATTAACGGTGTCAATAATCGGACACTCACTGGTTTATCTATGGTTTATCAATAAACCGGTTAATAAACCAAAGGGTAAACTTCTTTAACCGAAACGAGTCAATTACTTGACCCACTCACTGGTTTATCTATGGTTTATCAATAAACCGATTGATAAACCAAAGGGAAACTGTTTGTTTGAAAACCGATGTCGGTTTAACTGACTTTACGGTTTATCGATGGTTTATCAATAAATCGGTTGATAGCGGTTTACTAACTTGTTTACTAACGGTGTCAATTAGCAGACACTCACAGGTTTATCTATGGTTTATCAATAAACCACGATAAACGAGAAGTAACTTCTTTGCTTGAAACGATTAGATTAACGAACTACTTTGGTTTATCAATAAACCGGTTGATAAACCGATTTGCAAACCAAGGTGCAAACACTTTGTTTAATAACGATCTCGGTGCAGGCGAGGTTAGGTGCCAATGTATAAGGTACCGATTCAAAATGCACATGATTGTTGAATAGTTGTGCATTTTGCAAAAAGAACCGATTTTGAGCCATGGTTGAATTTGCGAGAAAAATCAAATGGATTGGATGAATGTTTATGGAAGCGAACACGAATACGAAGCATCTAGCACAAAATTGATGTGCTTGCGAATTGGAAGAAAACTTACGAACTCCACGGCGGCGAGGGTGGGAGTATTCGACAAGGAGCGAACCTCATTACTTAGCGGTTAGCACACGCTTGATGGGCTTGAAAACCCGAATTTGGAAGAGAACGGATTTCGAATATTGCAATTTGATTAACGATCTGCCAACTTTGTCGGACGTACACAACGGTGAGGCGAGGACGGAATATTCGGCAGTGAGCATCGTATACTTGGTATAATCACTGTCACATCGTATAATGTATAAAATCGAGCCCTACAAACCAATACCAAAAAAAGAAAAAGAATAAATGAAGGGTAGTTTAGACATTTTACACCCTACAAACCAATACCAAAAAAAGAAAAGGATAAATGAAGGGTAGTTTAGACATTTCACGAGTTAAAATGGCGTATAAATAAACATTTTTTTTTAAGTGTGGCTAAAAAAGACCAAGTCTTGTTTGACTTGGCCCTTTTTGTAAATGCCCCAATAATATTAGGAGTAATATTTTCAACCAGACAATTGTAATCCATAGTTTTCACCGGTGCACATTAAGAGATGGCAGTTGAAAAATGTGATTTTACTAACTTCATGTAAAAAACAACACTAATCTAACTCATTTTGGGACAAACGGAGTACAATACAAGTGATTCTTTCTTGAGGCAACTGCACCAAACTTCTCTGTCATGTCAAGTTCTTCTGGTTTGATTCCATTTGCAGGCTTCCAATCAAAGTGGCATAACAGATTAGCAAGTGGAAGTTCAATGTTCAAAATTCCAAACGCTATTCCTGGACAGATCCTTCTTCCAGCTCCAAACGGGATGAACTCAAAATCCCTCCCTTTGAAATCAACAGAAGATCCAGAAAATCGTTCCGGTTCAAAGCACTCCGCATTTACCCAATATTTTGGATCTCTTCCAATCGCCCACGCATTGATCATTGCTTTGGTTTTGATGGGAACATCGTATCCGCTCAACTCGCATCTTTCTCTTGCTTCTCTTGGAACTAACAGCGGCACTGGCGGGTGAAGTCTTAGAGTTTCTTTAATTACACATTTCAAATAATGAAATTCTGGAAGGTCGGTCTCTTCAATTTTGCCCTTTTCTCGGAAGACTTGTCTCACTTCAGCTTGAGCTTTATCCATGATTCTTGGGTTTCTAAGCATCTCCGACATTGCCCATTCCATAACTGTTGACGAAGTGTCGGTGCCAGCCGCGAAGATCTCCTGAATAATTGAAGTAGAAATTAATGAGCTTTCGTCAATAGTTTTCGAAAGTTTTTTTAGTATACAAGGGCTGTAAACCCTCAGTACCCACATTTTTTTTCAGAAATATTGGAAAGAGTATGTACGTACAAAAATGACAGCTTTGACATTGATAATTGAGATAGGAACTTCATGGGCGTTACTATCCAGAATTTGCAGTAGCACATCAAGCAGATCTTGGTTGCCTGCAGCTCTATCATGGCTCACCATCCTTCCTTCTTTTCGTTCATTAATGATATCATCAAGAATCTTGTTCAGCCTGCGATGAATCTTCTCAAGTGCTGGCTTCACCCTACTAATCGGATGAAGAAATTTAAGCGAAGGGAATAAATCGGGTAAGTCAAAACCACTGGCCAACTCGATCGCTTCCACTGTCTCCTTGATGAATACGTCTTGGTATTTGCACCTTTTACCAAACAGTGCTCTTGATGTAATATCATTCGTCAACTGGAATAGCTTCTCACTGAGATCAACTGCAAGTCCCGAGGACGAGGAAACGGAGAGCCATTGGACGAGATTTTTCACTTCCTCTTCTCTGATCGATCTAAACGATCGAATTCTGTGGGATGTTAAGAGCTCCAGCACGACAATCTTCCGTAGCTGTCTCCAGTAATGGCCGTAAGGTGCAAAGACCATGCTCACGTTGTTAGATAGGATCTTGGGGGCCATAAGTTCTGCCCTACTAGAAAAGGTGAGATCATGGGTTTTCAGAACCTCTTCTGCTGCCTCGGCGGATGAAATGACAATGGCGGAAATTTCACCAAGCTTAAGATGCATAATCGGTCCGTATTTTCTGGCTAGGTCACTGAGGGAATGATGCGGTAATGCTGCTCCGCTCAACTGGTGCAAGTTTCCGATGAGGGGTAGCTTCCGAGGCCCCGGTGGCAGTTTTGGGTTGTGATTAGATCTGGCTTTGAATCCTATCAAAGTTTTGGAAAATATGAACATAAAAATGAGAAAAGCGAAGAAGAAGGGGAAGAAGGAGAATTGAAACTCCATCAGCTGGCAGATAATTTTTGGGAGGAACCAAGGAAAGACTATCGTTGGAGTTACGACTTTATTTGAACTTCAAGCTATTACTTCCTCCATATCCAAATAGGGTCTGGATCCTGGTCGAGTCTTACAAATTACTAAATTGATTGTACTTAATTAGTAAGTACTTGTGTGTTTGTATTAAAGGATTGGTTCAATTTCTTGAATCAATACAATATATACTCCCTCCGTCCCTAAATTATCGTCCTCCTTTCTTTTTCGTCCATCACAAAATAATTGTCTAATTTGAAACTTATTTTTTTAGAACTCCACTTTTACCACTTTACCCTTACTTTTTCACTCTACTTTAATTATGGGTCACATACACATGGACTTTAAAAGAAACTACACATTAAATCAATATAAATAATCAAGTCAATTATTTTTTTCTTAAATTGTGCACCGGGTCAACTAAGACGATTATTTAGGGACGGAGGGAGAAATTTTTTGGAAGAATAAGAGGTTGTAGCTCAAATGGCAAAAGTGTGTGTGTTTGCATGTTTATTTGTACTTCTCCCGTCCCTAAATTATCGTTTTTGTGGATTTACGTACGATTTAAGAAAATACATTAGACTGAATTATTAATATTAGTTTGATGTGTATTTATTTTAAAATACATGTGTATATGTCACATAATTAAAGTAAGATGAAAACGTAAAGATAAAGTAGTAAAAGTGTTGTTTTAAAAATGAAAATTTCAATTAAGATAATTATGGGATGGACGAAAAAAAATATGATAATAATTTAAGAACGGAATGAGTATTTTTTTTTTTACCTAAACGACATAGTTTTGTTATACCGATAAAAAAAATTAACATGAAAAAATACAGTAACCTTCCTCCACTTTCTCTCTGAATGCATTGTGGATAAAATTTTCTTGATCCGCCATTGGATTAAATGTATGTGGTGATGCATGTACATGCATGGCAATGCAATGATCATTATGTAGTTTCTTGAGGCCATTATTAATTTGGATGAGACACGTCATAGTCACAGAGTAAGAGATGATGCATGACATATGTAGAAGATTATATCATTTAGTAAATAAAATTAAATAAGCTTTAAGTACATGTATAATCTTTATGGACAAAACACTATGATTAATTGTCAACCATGTAGATGTATCATCTTCAAGGACAAAACACTTGATTAATAGTCAACTATGCGAATAATGCAAGATTAATCCAATATTTATAGTTCTTATATACTAAAATCCTGATTATATTTTTACATACCAAACATCAATAAAAAAATAATAACCTAAAATAACCTGAAACTTAACCATGCATTAGTATATGTGAGAACATTGTTTCGCGATTCCCTCGTTAATGAGAAATGCATGGTTTCAAAACTTAAGCGTGTGGAATGCGCTCGATTTCATCATGGACTCTAAAACATGTGTACATAGTCGCCACCTCTATTTTAAAGTTAAATATAGAAAAACCAAATATCACCAGAAAATATGTAGGTTGGGAAGTTAAGTTACGAGTTGGGAAGGAGCTAGACACTCAACTCTCCTATTCGGTCTCATTTTTAGGGTTAGCTAAAAAAACGGGTTTTTTTAATGTATGTTTAGTCTAGAATATATATATATATATATATATATATATATATATATATATATATATATATATATATATATATATATAATTTCTTTGTTTTATGAACATACTTTTATTTTCTAATATATTATAATCTAGCTACGCTTTAAGACATAAACATACACTAAATATGATTTTATGTATAAATATTCATTTACAAGCAATGCGTAAAATTTATATCTACATTTCATTTATTATCTATTACATTTTAATATATAATAATATTTAAATAATTATAACATTACTATTAACTAATATTTACAAAGAATGTATAATATTAATTTTCTACATTTTATAATAACGAGAACAAACTAGTAGGTGGGTACCTACCTTTTGAAGCGTAAGTATCTGAACCTGATATATACTCTTAGGCTTAAGACCTCTAGACGTTTTTTAGTATGCTTCCCCTATCCTTTCTCGAAAGGATATCTTTTCTTTGCTTTTCTTTTGTCGTCTTGTGTCTTGTTGTCTTGTTATCTTTTTTTCGTGCAGCGTAACGCTATCTTGTTTTCTTTGGATCTACTTGCCTAGGGAAAGGACTGAAGCTTTGGTGACTCGCTCAGGGCAAGGAGGAGAAACGCTCGTTTGCTCGGGTAAAGGAGAAGGCTGCTGGCTTGCGAGGCAAGGCAGGAGGCATGAGGCTTCTTCTTCGGCAGATGGATGGAGTTTTTTGTGTATTTCAGTGTGTGAGAACTCCGTTTCGAAACGCTCTCTTGCTGATACGGGAACGGACCCCAAAGATCTCCTAGAAAGGTATTAGGATGAATGACTCCGCGACCCAACGCCTTCGAGATGACGCGAACCTTGGAATTGTGAATGACGCCACAATTGGTATGACTCTCCAACTGATAAGTCGAATTCAATTATAAACAACGAATCCACGATGTTTATAATCCGAGCTTCCAATCCAGGGCACTCAAATAAGAAACAATTTTCTAACCAGAAAATCAACTCACTTTTATTAATCAAAATCTCTCTCTAAACAATGTTTAATGATGTCTTTTTATAGGCTTACAAAATAAATCCTAATTCTTGAAGGACAAGAAAACTAAATAAAATGAAACTCTTAAACCCTAAACTTTAGGAACAAAAAACATAAATAAAAGGAAACTAAAACTCTAAAAATACCCAAACATTAAAACAGTTAAAAAGTTGAAAAACGGCAGCTTTCTGGACACCTTGCGGTCGCAAGGCTGTGGACCCCTTGCGGTCGCAAGCTTCACAGCTTCCTCCGAATTTGCTAACTTGCCTCTTTGACCCCCTGAAGTATCCAAACAGTTTTCCAAGCTTCCAAACTTGCCTATAAGTTGCCAAACTTAACAAATAAATCCCCGAAATCTTATAAACACTTTTATGGCTTGTCAATATCATATCATATTCCCCCTCTTCAAAAGGATTTGTCCTCAAATCCGCACATGGAACTCGACGATTCGCCCGTGAGACAAGATCCATCCAATCCGCCCATTGAGTTAAGAAGAAGTAGTCATCGATCATCCGTTTGATTAGCCAAGAACAAGACAAAATTGAAGTAAAATCAAAGCGGGTCTTGATGCTACTAGCTTCAAGTTTTCTTGAACCATTATTAATTTCGTCGGTTTCTTCTTTCTCCGCCCTTTCTCGCTCTTCCTCCTCCTTCTCGATTTTCTCTTTCTCAATCCTTTCTTTCTCAATATTTTCTTTTTCAATTTTCTCTTTTTCAATCCTTTCTTTCTCAATATTTTCCTTCTCAATTTTCTCTTTTTCAATCTTCCATTCACTCATGCTTGTTTGCAAAACCAATAGATCATCACGAACTTGAGCAGGTGTTAAAGGCACTAAAGAGATCTCCCTATTCTCATACATGAAATTATATTTCTTTTTACCCATCAAATTGTAAGTTACTTCTCGATCTGTTCGCCATGGTTTCCCAAGTAACAAGTGACCAGCCTCCATTGGTACTACATCGCACATCACCGTATCGGAATACTTCCCTATTCGAAAAGTGACTAGGGTTTGTTGGGAGACATGCACTTGCCCATCAACATGTAGCCCTAGCAACTCATAAGGTTGCGGATGTGTAAAGATTGGTAGCCCTAACCTCTCAACCATGTAGGAGCTAGCAAAATTAGAGATACTACCTCCATCAATAATCATACTACATGCCTTATTACTCACGTAACATCTAGTACGAAATATGTGTTTTCTCCATGCCTTAATCATGAACTCACTACCCGCTATCTCTCGAAAAAACTCCGTCCAATCATCCATAGCCGATGGTTTAGGAAGTTCGGACATGATGATTATTTTGGTGATTCACTCCCTTGCGTGTATGCACTCAAAGTCACAATTTTTTTTTTATAAGTAACAAATTCTAGAACAATTAGGATTTCAAAATTGAAAAACAATACGATTAAACAAGGATTGATGATCCAAGTTCCAGACAACTAGATGAATTTTTAAAAAAAAAAGAATAATTTTTTCTCGTGAACAGTAATTGTGAACAGTAAACCACGTGAACAGTGTTCTCGCGCGGGAACAGTGATTTCCGGCATGAACATTGTTCCGGCGTGAACAGTAACTTCCGGCTTAAACAGTGATTCCGGCGTGAACATTGCCGATGAACAGTGACAATTTTTTTTTAATGAATGATAAACCCTAGGACAATTAGGGTTTAACAACTAGAACGATAATACGCAAAATTTAAGATAGAATGTAATCACCGTAACTAGGATTGCTCTGATACCAAATGATACGGGAACGGACCCCAAAGATCTCCTAGAAAGGTATTAGGATGAATGACTCCGCGACCCAACGCCTTCGAGATGACGCGAACCTTGGAATTGTGAATGACGCCACAATTGAGATGACTCTCCAACTGATAAGTCGAATTCAATTATAAACAACGAATCCACGATGTTTATAATCTGAGCTTCCAATCCAGGACACTCAAATAAGAAACAATTTTCTAACCAGAAAATCAACTCACTTTTATTAATCAAAATCTCTCTCTAAACAATGTTTAATGATGTCTTTTTATAGGCTTACAAAATAAATCTTAATTCTTGAAGGACAAGAAAACTAAATAAAAGGAAGCTCTTAAACCCTAAACTTTAGGAACAAGAAACATAAATAAAAGGAAACTAAAACTCTAAAAATACCCAAACAGTAAAACAGTTAAAAAGTTGAAAAACGGCAGCTTTCTGGACACCTTGCGGTCGCAAAGGCCGTGGACCTGCGCCGCAAGCTTCAACTTCTCGAATTTGTTGACTTGCCACTCTGACCCCTTGAAGTATCCAAACAGTTTTCCAAGCTTCCAAACTTGCCTACAAGTTGCCAAACATAACCAATAGATCCCTGAAATCTTAGAAACACTTTTATGGCTTGTCAATATCATATCACTCGCTATTGAAATACGATTGATTTTAAAACATTAAAGCGCGTGGAATGCAGTTGATCTCGTCGTTGACTCTAAAAATGTGTATATAGAGTCGCTACGTCTATTTTAAGGTTAAATATAGAAAAACCAAATGTTACCAGAAAATGTAGATTTGAGGGTTAAGTTACGAGTTGGGAAAGTGTTAGACACTCAGCGTCCTTTCAGTCTCATCTTTGGGGTTTTAACAAAATAACATGTTTTTTAACGTGTTTAGTTTAGAAAAAGTATTATATATAAATAATTATGTATAAAAAGTGTTCATTGCTTTGTTTAAAATATTATTTAGGCATGGTAACAATTATTTTATTTCTATGGTCTTATTTTCTAATATATTTTAATCTAACTACATTTTATAATATAAATATGAAATAATTATGATTTTATGTAAAAATGCTAATTATAAGCATACATAATTATTATATCTATAATTTATTATTTATTATTTACTATATTAATAATATATACCAATATTCAACTAATTAAAACATTATTTAACTAATATTTACAAACATGCAGAATATAATATTCTATATTTAATAGTAACGGGAGCAGACTAGCTAGTAGGCGGTAACTACCTCTTGGAGAGTGAGTATCTGAACTCGGTATATACGGCTAAGCTACGAGTTGGGAAGGTATTGGACCACGTGTATCATTTCAGGGTCCATGAATCCTGCATAAAAGAAAAAAACATTACCTATTAATATTTTTTTATGATAAGAAGTTTCTGAACAATACGAGGGAGCGATTAATTAATAAGGACTTGTGTGTTTGTAATAAAGATATTGGTTCAATTTCTTGAATCACCACAATATATATTTTTTGGAACAATAAGAGGGATGTAGCTCAAACGGCAAAAGTGTTTGTGTTTGCATGTTTATTTATACTTCCTACGTCTCTAAATTATCGTTTTTGTGAATTTGGCGAACGGTTTAAGAAAATACATTTGACTGAATTATTAATATTAGTTTAATATGTAGTTTACTTTAAAACACATGTGTATGTGTCACATAATTAAAATAAAATGAAAAAGTAAGGGTAAGATGATAAAAATGTTATTATAAAAAAAAAGTTTCAAACAAGATAATTATTTTGGGATGGACGAAAAATGAAAACATGACAATAATTTAAGGACGTATGGAGTATTATTTTTTTATACCTAAACGACAGTTTTGTTATATCGATAAAAAACTTAATACTCTCTCTATCCATAAATTATCGTCATCCTTTCCTTTTCCGTCCGTCCC
Organism: Codonopsis lanceolata; assembly: GCA_013146195.2. Lineage (NCBI taxonomy): Eukaryota > Viridiplantae > Streptophyta > Magnoliopsida > Asterales > Campanulaceae > Codonopsis > Codonopsis lanceolata. The sequence continues at coordinate 7,098 of JABEVN020003856.1, read as the reverse complement.
TAAATAATTGTCTAATTTGAAACTTAATTTTTTAAAACATTATTTTTACCACTTTATCCTTACTTTTTTATCATATTTTAATTATGGGCCACATATACATGGACCTTAAAGGAAACTATATATTAAAATAATATAAATAATCAAGTCAATTATTTTTTTTAATCTGTACTCCAAAACAACTAGGACGATAATTTAGGGATGGATGAAGCAATGTTCTAAAAATCGTTAGGTGGGTGCTAGGCGCCAGACCAGGGCCTGGCGCCTAGGCGGGATATACGCGGGGCCTAGGCGGGGTCGAGAAATAAGACATAATATCTGATTTTTAATATATTTTTTATTATAATCTAATTATTAAACATAATTTTTTTAATTATACTAATACTAAATATCACCTAATAATTTAAAAGTAATAATTACATTATGATGTTAAATTTTAAAGGTAAAACTAGAAATTTAATATCATCTACGGTTCAAAATATTACAAAAATAGTCAACAGTTCAATTATCCATAGGTCCGTTGACAATTACAAATTTATAAAAATAATTTATTAATTTTAAATTGATATTTATTATTATTATTATTTTAAAAACCCAAAATGACATTATTTAGGGCCAAAATTTTTTAAAAAACTCAAAAAATAGAAAAAATCAGCAGTTGACCGCCTAGCCCGCCTAGTCGGGCGCCTAGAGCGCCTAGCCCGCCTAGCCGATTTTTTCGTCGATTTGCCAAATTTCTAGGCGTCGGAGTGACGCCTAGGCCGATTTGCCGATTTTTAGAACACTAGGATAGAGTATTAAAAAACGCAGTAACCTTCCTCCACTTTCTCTCGAAGAGAAAATTTTCTTGATCCGCCATTGGATATGTGGTGATGCATTGTACATGCATGGCAATGATCATTATCTAGTTTCTTGAGAACCATTATTAGTTTGGATGAGACAAGTCATAGTCAGAGATTAGTAAAAGATCCGATCGTAAGGTTTAGTATACGTTAAAAATACCCTAAACATTATTTTTCTTTATTAAATTGATTGATTCATCTCAATAAAAGTAAAGATTCTAGAACAAAGGAAGTCACTAAAGGACAAAGAGGTGATGCATGACATATGTAGAAGATTATACTAATAATTGTCCAAATTGATCTCACGTACAATTTAAGAAATATAATTGACTTGATTATTTATATTAGTTTAATATATAAATTTTTTTAAAGTCTATATATATGTGGCTCATAATTAAAATAGAGTGAAAAAGTAAAGATAAAATGATAAAAATGATGTTTAAAAAGATAAGTTTCAAACTAAACAATTATTTTAGAACGAATAAAAAAGTAAAGGATGACGATAATTTAGGGATGGAGGGAGTATCATTTTATAAATAAAATTAAATTATCTTTAAGTACATGTATAATCTTCAAGGACAAAACACTTGATTCGTAGTCAACTATCTGAAGATTAATCCAATATTTGTAGTTCTTAATAAAATCCAGATTATATTAGATGACGGTAATTAAATAATTCCATTTTTTACGTATCAAACATCAATAAAAATAATAATAACCTAAAATAACTCTAAACAACCATTAGTATATGTGAGAGCCACGTTTCGCGACGCCCTCGTTAATGAGAAACGAATGGTTTCAAAACTTAAACGTGTGATTATATGATGATTCTTTCATTTTCTAATATATTATAATATAGCTACGCTTTAAGACATAAACGTACACTAAATATGATTTTATGTATAAATATTCATTTACAAGCATGCATAATATTTATATTTACATTTCATTTATTATCTATTACATTTTAATATATAATAATATTGAAATAATTATAACATTATTATTAACTAATATTTACAAATAATGCATAATATTAGTTTTCTACATTTTATAATAACGGAAACAAACTAGTAGGTAGGTACTTACCTTTCGAAAAATGAGTATCTGAACCCGGTATATACTTTTAGGCTTAAGCCCTCTAGTAATTTTTTAGTGTGCTTCGCATATCCTTTCGAGAAATGAAGTCTTTTCTTTTCGTTTTTTTGTCTTGTTGTCTTATCGTTTTGTTATCTTTTTTCGTGCAGTGTAACGGTATCTTGTTTTCTTTTGATTTACTTGCCGAGGTAAATGACTGAAGCTGGGGTGGCTCGCTTGGGCCGAGGAGGTTTGATCAGGGCAAGGAGGAGCAACGTTCGCTTGCTCGGGCAAGGGAGGAGGCTACTAGCTTGTGGAGCAAGGAAGGAGGTAGGAGGCTTCTTCTTCGACAGAGGGAGGGAACTTTGTGTGTGTTTGAGTGTGTGGGAACCCCATTTCGAAACGACCTCTCGCTATTGAAAAGCGAGTGGTTTCAAAACATAAAAACACGTGCAATGCACTTGGCTTCGTCGTGGACTCTAAAAATGTATATATATAGAGTCGTTACCTCTATTTTAAGGTTAAATAGAGAAAAAACCAAATGTTACCAGAAAATGTAGGTTCTGGGGCTAAGTTACGAGTTGGGAAGGAGTTCGGCACCCAATTTTCTCTTTCGGTCTCATCTTTGGGGTTTTAACAAAATAGCATGCTTTTTAACGTGTTTAGTCTAGAAAAAGTATATATATATATATACAGTGTTCTAAAACTCCCCGCCTAGCTCCGCCTATGCGCTAGGCGCCTTTCCACTGTCGCGAGTTTCTTAGTCGCCGCCTAATTGGACAAGTCTCCGCCTACGCCAAACCCTGTCGACCTTAATTTATTTTTGTAACTTTGAGTTTGTGCCGTGAGGTGACCAGAGAAGGAAGGTGGACGAACTGGAGAAGGAAGGGGGAGTGATAATGGTGAGGAAGAGAGGGAGGTAGAAAGAAAAAAGGATTTGATTTTGTGGATATTTGGTGGGCTGAGAGAGGGGATAGATTAAAGGGTTAGATCTAGGAGGAAAGAAATTGTAGGATGAAAAAATGAGAAGAGTCGGTCTGCCGGAGATAGAGAAGAAAAAAAAGAAATGAAGAAAAAAGGGTTGTTGGTCTGCAAGATAGAGAGAAGAAAGAAGAAGAAAAAAAGATGAAGAAGAAGGAGGCTGTCTCAGGACTCAGAATTTAGAATGAGGAGGGACTAGTGAGGATAGGTTAGACTGTGGGTTGTAAGGGTAGTAGGTATGTGGAGTAATTTTTTTTTTTTAGTTCTAAACTTGGCTGGTTTATTGCTTTGGGGTTGTTGGGAATTGAGATTAGTGGTAGATTTGCATATTTTTGTTCATTTTACAAATATAGACAACTGGTTGATAAAATGACAAACATAAAACAAAAATTAAATTTGTAGTCAATGTGTTTGATCTTTTATGTAAATTATCAAAAAAATGGTAATTATATCTTAATTTTAGGCCACTACAACGAAAATGGTCTTTCACAACGTTTTAAAAACGTTGTAATAGGTCTTTAACAACGTTTTAAAAAACGTTGTGGAAACTAACGTTGTAATAGGTCGTTTTTTTTACAACGTTTTAAAAAACGACCAAAAAACGTTATCTTATGTCATTACACAACAACATTGTGGACAATAATAATAACATTTTAAAAACGTTGTTAATAATGTAACACAACGTTTAAGAAGAAAACGTTGTAAAAAACCTTATACAACGTGTATTAAAAAAACGTTGTAAAAAGTTTTTTACAACGTTTAAGAAGAAAACGTTGTAATACACTTTATACAACATTTTTTTAATAAACGTTGTATAATGTTTTTTACTGTAATACCCAGTAAATTTGTTTATTTTTATAGATAATATTATATTGTTAAATTATGGTTTGATATTTGTAATTTGGGTTGGACCTGTGTGTTACTTGGGCCGACCATCGAATAAGGTACTATTTATTAGTTGGGTTCAATCCATGAATTAGTTATTGAATAGTTTGATAATAGTAATAATAACAAATAATAATAGTAATAATAATATATTTAATAAAGAAAAATAGTAAATTGTTAATATAATAATGGATAGAAGCAATATCAGGAAACGTGAGAGGAGGAGTTATCACACAAGCGAGCAGTTAATCGGACGAGGATTTGTGGGTAGTTGATGGCGCTTTCAGCCGGGCGATTATTTGATCATGGGTTCATGGGTAGTTGATGACTTGTAGTGAGACTTAATAAAGGGAAATGTCGATCGGTTCTTTTTCGATAGAGGCAGATCAAAAGAAGGAGAATTTCGATCGTCGGTGTCGGTGTCTACCGAAAGCGAAGACCGCAGATAAGAATTGAGGATTGAGGTGAGTCACATAGTTATTATTATTTCTTCTTGTTTCTGTTGGCAATCGAGGATAGGACGGTGTGTGCAAGATGTGTGTGTATGAGTAATATAGGTGGCTATGGCGCTGATATGAAGAAGATGGAGGAATAAAAAATAGAAAAAAATAACAAGTTCATAAGAGAGAAAGGAAGAGAGAATAAGCTGGACAAAGAAAGGACGAATAAAAAAATGAAGAGTGAGTGAGTTTGATGGCTAGTGTATAGGATATATTATTTTAATGGTAAAATAGGTAAAAACTAGTTAAATGGATACATGATATTTAGATCAGTCTCACTAAATTCATACAAAGGGTTCAGGTTTGGGATTAAAGTTTTGTTTTATATATATTTTTAGATTTGGTCAAGCACGTGTCGTGGAAGATTCATACACAGTATTAGCTTTTACATCGCTTTTGAGGTAAGGGATTATACTTCCTTTAAGTTGATTTGTACAACGTATTTTTCCGTTAGGTTTCCTATATTTTTGAATTACCATTTTTTTGTTTCCTATGTCGAAATCGCATCGGGTAATTGATTTTGACTCACGTCGGTTAATATCTTTGTTTCTTTTTTATGAATTATGATTGCAAAGTCTCATGTTAAAAACTTGATAATATATGAGATCGTTTGACTTTCGAAAACATGCTACTTGTTTGAATTCGTTATGATCACTATATTTGATTAAATTGTAACCGAAGTGACCCTTTGTTATTTGATACTTGCACTACGAGGCTTGTGAGTGCGGTAATCCGGCTTTACAACCCGATTATTGTATCAGAGCGGAGTTTGTTTGATTGGACAATTGGACTATTTATGTGATCATATTTTATGGATGTAAAATGTCGTAATGAACCAGTATGGTTCGGTTTGTTATGATTAGTCTACTCATTATCATTCTTCGAATTCTATCAACTATTATAAAATCTTTTTTCATAACTTTGATTTATACATATGATTTCTTGTGAGTCCTACCCTCCTTCGAAACCGGAGGGACGGTATATGAACCTACTGGGCATTTGTTCGCTCACCCTTTCAAATTACTCCTCTTCAGGTCACAAGTAGATTGGAGCTTCACGTAGAGAAACATGGGGAGCAGCTATGATTATTTAAAGTTTTATTGTTATTTTCTTTTGTAATGGATTTTTTTAGCGTTTAGTAAGAAAAGTGAATCCTTTAATTGTATTTTGAGGTTATGGTGGTAAGTTTTGGGAATTAGACATTATATTGGTCTGGTGGTTTCTTGACATTAAATGGTAGTTGACTTTTGACTAATGAAAATTAAGTTAGAATTTTGTAGTGACGTGGCCAAATATTGGGCCCAGGTTTAGGGGCATTACAGTTCATTATCGAAGCTAAGAATTGAGATCACAGAGAGCCGTAGGATCAAGAAATAGTTTTAACTTAAGAAGTGATATTAGTTTATTCTTATGATTATGTGTTGGGCGTTAATATTGGGTTATATTCTTGAAAATTTATGTATCGTTTCATCATTATAGGAATGGCGAGGTTGATGCAAACTGCTAGGAAAACCTGTAATCAAGCAATGATAGAGAGAAGAAGAGTGGCACTAGCCAACAGAAGAATTCAGAGGCTAAAGGAAATTCAAGAGGAACTTGTAGCTCAGATGAGAATTGAGGCACATGCGATTCGTTATGCAAGAATTCTCACCGAGCATGTGTGGGATAAGTTAAACGAAGCAATTGATGGAGTGACGATTAATGGGTCCTTTATCAACCCATTAGGGTTGAACTTCGAATCGAGAGTGAGGATTAAGAAGCCTTATTAGTTGGTGTGAATAGAAGCGAGGTATAGCCTCGGCGGTAATAGTTATTATTTCTTTTCCTTCTAGTAATGTCGTAGTAATGTTGGAGTTATGTTTCGGTCGTTTATTTAGTAATGCAACTTTGTTGAAAATTTTAAAATGTTTTTAGTCATATGTGTATGTCTTTGAATTTGGTATGGTTCTCTTGAGAAATATTTGAATGATTTCTAGCTATTAAGCAATGATTTTCTTTTAAGTAGCTCATTAAAATCAATTTTGTACAACGTGCCTATTTAGTAAACTTCTAAAAAAAAAAAAATTATTCGAATACTTGTTGTAATAAATGATTAACCTATCTCAATATAGATGTACGTGGCGGACGACTTGGTAATAGGGAGTCGAGGGCAGCGGGCGAGGTAACAGGCGGTAGAGTTGATGGAGGATTGGTCTCTAAGCGCTTAGGGGATCAGCGGCACCTCAACCTAATGTGAACATCGATGATCCGCCCCTGCAATGGCACCTCAAGTGAATGTCAACGATCCGGCTCAGCTCGGCCTAAAAATATTGTCAATCTGTCCTACGGACCTATGCAAAATCATCAATCTTCTCGAGAATCTCACAGCGATAGAGAATCAGACATGCTACCCAAGGGAATGTGGCCCAACCTCCACCTATTGTACCTCCACTGTTGTTACCTCCACATGTTATGCACACTCAACTTGTTCAACTGTTGCGATCTGCCTATTCGCCAGTTGCTAAGGACCCATTGGAAGCTTTCAGAGAGGTCAAAAAAAAAGTTCTGAGGGACACAGGTACTGAAAGCCGGAAGGGTGGCTTGACAATATGGAAACAATTTTTGAAACAATGACTTGTACTAGTGAGGTAAAAGTTAGACTCGCCACCTTTGTACTCCAAGGTGAGGCGAGTCGGTGGTGGAAAAGTTGAAAGAAGGAATGCGGAGTTGAGGGGAATACATGTTTTTACTTGGGAAATGTTCTTGGGCGTTTTCAATAAGAGTTTTCCATAAAGTATTCGGGAAAAGAATTAGTAGAGTTTATCAACTTGGAGCAA
>JABEVN020003855.1:0-16649 GCA_013146195.2 Codonopsis lanceolata | reverse complement strand
GTTAATCCTAACGCCAGCTTTCCAACGACTTATTTATTCCACACTTTTGAATCCTATTCAAGCAATTTTAGCTTCCTGGCCAATATAAAACTAGGGTCTCCTACAACTGAATATGAAGACCATTTTTCTTGATCCCAATCCGCAAACCCCGGGGCCTTCAGCAACAAATTCTCAAATTTAAATGGAACTTTCCCTTTCATAAATCCCCCACACTCAAGAAGTAAAGGAACATGATCAGAAATCACTTTAGGCATACAAGACTGAACTGCTTCAAAAAAATGCTCCTCCCAATCACTATATACAAGGAACTTGTTTATACGAGAAAATTGCGAGCTATTCCCGTCTCTAAACCAAGTAAAATCTCATCCTAACAAAGCTAAATCTACCAATTCCCCTTCATTAGTAAAATCATTAAACTCTGACATAGCTTGAGTATAGACTCGAGAACCGGACCGTTCATGTGGGAAACGAACCACATTGAAGTCACCACTTATACACCAAAGAGCATCCCACTTAGGCTTAACTGATTTGAGTTCCTCCCATACAACTCTCCTATCCACCACTGTACACAGACTATAAACACCCGAGAAAACCCACAATCTATCATTTTCTTCCAACTTCAGTAAGCATGAAATAGAGGAAGAGGCCACAACAGAGTCTAAGCTTGAAATCCACCTGCGATCCCATATAACTATAACCCCTCCCGTCGCCCCCATCGCTTCTAAACACTCCCAATCTGACCACCTAGCTACTCCCCCATAAGCTGGAAATACTTTCATTTCTACCTTGTCCAATTTAGTTTTTACTAGACATATAACATGAAGCTTCCACCTCCTAAAAGCAGCCTTTATAATGCATCGTTTATCCACTTCATTGATACCCCACACATTCCAAGATAAAATCCGTAGATGCATTATCAAGTAATTTTTTCCCCACCCATCCTTCCCCACTTTCCCCCTTAACTGCTCATAGTTCAAAATACAACACATATTTTTTAGCTCTCTTTTGCCTTTATCTTTAGATTTGCAACTTTTCTTTATGCTTGCTGCCTCTGTAGACCTCCAATTCTTCTCAATATCCAACAATAAATCCAGAATTTTATCTTCGAAACGGGAACAGGGAACCCCCCAAAACTTACCAAATCTATCTGCCCCTCTCTTTACCCAAATCGAAAGATCCATCTCCTCATCTGAATCAATGAGAATTGTATCTTCTTCATATTCACAGGGACTGATCACACTAATTGGAATTGCTTTACAAGGGACTTCATCATCTTTTACTAACTGAGTCCACATAAAACCTACCTAATTGAGCTCCACCCTGCTGAATCTGACCTGTACAGTATTCAACCATAGTTGACACTATTGGGTCGTCATCCTGAGTTTGTTCCTCACCGGCCTTTGAGTTTTCCATACCTCCGTCCCCTTTATCTGAAGTTGAAACTTCTGACTTGAGCTTGACCTCCGTCTCTCTGCTCGAAACCAACCCTACAACATCTGCGCCTCCATCGGCCATATCTTCCGAACTCTGTGTCGCCTCCCCGACCTCTTTGTTCACCACCTTACAAGTCGACATCTCTGGTCCATGTGCAAACTGATTAGTGGGCACAAAAGCCGACAAAAATGGCCCACTTAATGATCCTTCTATAACCTCAGCCGGTAGTTTTCCCCTTGCCCTTATCAATCTTGGATTTCAAAGCCCAAACCCATAGAGATTTCTGCCTACTGTTAGTGGACTTCACTGGCCCACGATCCAGCCCACGATTCTTAAAACTCCTATCTACAGCCAAGCCGACTCCCCCTTTATGTGACCTACTATCAGGAACGACACCGTTTCGATTAGTTCGTTTAAAATTTGAAAACCTGCTACCCCATGTGCTACTGTGTTCACGTCCTTTGAAATTTCTAGTATAATCAGAACTTTGACTAGCTTTCTTGACGAGTGCCCCACTCGCATACAAAACATGCCCTTTCTCGCCTATGTTTCCTTTCCCATGTTTTTGGCCCCCGTCACCATTACCGAAAACTCTGCTACCAGTCCTCTTTTGAAGACAGAAGAGACTTGACTCCACCCAAAAGGGGACTACGAAACACCTACTTCCAACTCCAATTTGAAATGTAGTAAGAATATTCTCCGTAAATTGAACCAGAATCCTCTCCCATCTCAAGTTTTCTCTTTTCTTTGTATCTTCATCAACCTTTAGAAAACCTCCACACTTTCGCCCTATCTCCTTGAACACTACCGAATCCCACAAGTGAAGGGGCACGAATCCAAACTTCAGGGGGATGACTAACTTCTATATGGAAACATCCAAAAGGTTTCCAATGATCCAAAAACAAAGGATCTTGAGAAAAGAGCCGTTCTTTCTCCACCAAAATACGAGTTGATTCTTCTTTTGATGTAAATTCAAATAAGAAATTCTTCCCATCCAACTCCACAACCCTCACACCACAAGACGTCTTCCATCTTTGATTTACCCACCTTTGTAACTCAAGTTTGGAAAGATGTTGGATATCCAACTCCCCAACTCTTCCAAAAACCTCTGCGTCTCAGAACAGGAGTTTTCGTCCACCTCAAAGCCCACCTCACTGTTCATCGAAGACGATTTAATCTTAAGAAAAATGTCCGACAAAGGAGGAATATTTGCCGCCTCCTTATAGGACTTAAACTGCTTTCCTTTCTCCACCTCATCCCCTCTGGCATGGCTTCCAAACCACTCCGCTACCATGCCCCAACTTGCTTTCTTTACTTGTTCAGGAATGCAAAGCATTCCCCATCTTCTCCCTCCTCTCACTATAATCCTAACGAAGTTCCCTGATCTGTTAGAATCCTTTGCTACAACTACTTCGTGCCAATTCACCTAAATCTTTCTCCAAAACCCATTTCTGAACTTCTCCACTTTCTTCAACCATTCACACACCCAGCGCAACTCGTATATCGATAGAAAAATTTCGTGGGGGTCTCCCTTTGGATCTCTCCATCAACTGCACATACTCGAGACCTTTGAACGAACTCCGGCGCACGTCAAAAGTCTTCCTACCTATCTGAAAATCCATCACACTAAGCCCATACGGTCACATTGTAGAGAGAAAATTTTAGAGATAGTACATTTTTATTGTGTCTCTAGAAAATTTTAGAGAGAGTATATCAAAACTATACTATTTCTTGTGTCCTTATACTATTGTGTCCCTATTTATATTATTGTACAAGAAATCATATTTCTTGTATGTCAAGTTAAGTCAATCCCAAACCCATTCGGATTAGGAAACTAATTTACCATAATAATATAACGTAGAGTCCATATAGGTGGAAGTAAATAATCGGGCCACGAGCCCAATTACTAATCTCTAGCTTTTGCCTCTTTTGTGTAAATATGTTGGCCAAATTACAAATTTCCCCCCAAAGTATACACCCAATCCCAGGTCACTACGGAACATAAGTTTTGTGCCAATTTGGTATCTGATGTTGCCATTTGTGTCAAATAGCTACCTAGGCCCAACGTCTGCTAGTGAAAAAACATTAAGTCTCATGTACTCTTGCACGTGATGGGTAATTTCATCATTTCCTTTTGGGTTAAGTCAGCTGACTGGGTATTTGAGCGTACAATAGTATATACGTACCTAATTGTTTTGTGCTAATTTCTTCCTGGTTTTCTGCAAAGCAGAAGCAGCCATGGCGTGCCATTGTGGTGATAACATTGTGTTGAAGACCTCGTGGACTGCAACAAATCCTGGTCAAAGATTCCTTGGCTGCTCAAACTATGGTCACGTAAGTATTCATTGTATGATTCCAATAATGATTCCACTACGTTATGTTTCTTCGATTTAGAGTTTTTTTACCCACATTCCATTTCTTCGATTTAGGGTTTGGGGCCTCCTTTGTTAACCCAGATTCCTTTTTTTTCGTAAGTTTTAGGATGGGCGATGTGGTTATTTTGCTTGGCATGATCCTCCAATGTGCCGTAGATCGACTGCAGTGATTCCAGGTATACTGCAATCTATCAATAATCACCAAAAAGAGATAATGGAACTCAAAATGAAGCACAACAGAGAGCATAAATTCTTTATTTTCTTCATGTGTGGGTGTGTTGTAATTTTTTGGCTATTGGTGTTGCTTGTTCTAGTTTGAAGGATTGAATTTGACCTCTGTTTTTGGGATGTTTGAGAATAAGTTTGTATGTATTAGAGTCCAAGGCAATCAATCAGAAAATGTAATCAGATTATGTATTGGTACTTTTAGTCATGTAAAATAAAATATTGTTGTATATGGTAATCAGATTATGTATTGGGAAGAAAATGTAATGTTACAACAATCCTCTGTTTTGTTTCTTAGTTAATGGTGCCATCACTAATTTGGTACCTGATAGATGTGTTATTGGGTAATTTTATTGCTTAGAAATAGCAATTCCACGAGGCTTTTGGCTACTAATATGTGTTTTGGAGCTATATTGTGAGTTTCAGGGTTTTAGGTGAAATTATGCGATTTACAAGGCTTTTATTGAAGATTTTGAGGAAGAGTGCAAAGTGCAAATATTGAAAAGAGGAATGAATGGACACAAGGGTAGGAGGCCTTGCCCCCGCAAGGTCTCTAGCGTGTCACCTCAGCCTGATGAAGGGCCTTGCGGCCGCATTCCATCCAGACCTTGCCCCCGTAAGGTGCCCAGTAACCGCTTTACGGGAGTCTGACCCTGATTGAATCTCCTCCTTCCCCTCAAACACCTTGGTATATATAGAAGACATGTAGCCTAAAGCCAAGGACGTTCGGAAACGGTTTTTAACACCGATTTAGTTTGTAATACATAGTTTTAGTAGTTGTAATTATAGTTTTGAAGATTGATTCATGTATTCTTTCATTCCGCTGATTTGTTCATCTTCAAGGATGAACTAACCGTTCATTAATCTAGAAATTGAGACGTAACTTGTATAGAATCTATTGACATGCAAGCTTTGTGCCTTTCCCACAGGCCATCACAGTCACATGTAAGAGCAGGATTGTTGTATCTGATACTTGAAGCCCGACACTGAGATTGTACCATACAATGATTGTGTAAAATGTCTGAAGGATTCTCACTACAGACTGAGAATGGGAGTGATTGACACTGAGATTGTACCATACAATGAGTTATGAGCCTGAGGTGGGCAAGTTGTATGTAGTCCATAAAGGCATCTTACTGTTCAATATTTTGGACTTTATTTTTAATTATTAGATGAAATATATAAACAAAATGCTTGGTTGCATTTCTCTTACCACTGCCGTTTCTCCTTCTACTTGATTATTGGTTTGGGTGCTTCAAATTAATCAACACCAACCATCTATGATCTATGTAAGTTCATATTCATCATCTCTCTACCTTTAACTACTCCATTGATTACTCAAGGATATATACTAGGAATTCATTATTCAAGAGGGATCATAAGTTACCTCGTGCGAATTCGATCCTTGAGCAGAGCGGAAGATTTTTGTCTTGACTCTTGAGCTACGATCTTCGTATGTCATGAAATATAATCCTGCAAGTCTCTCTCATTGGATCGATATCACGTAGCACGAATATCAATCTCTAATTCACACCGTAAATCTAAGCCTCTCGATGGTTAGACTTAGAAGGAACATTTGGTAAGATAGAATATAGGAGAGAAAGGGGGCCGCCAACACACAAAGATGACATATTAAACAAAGCTGGAAATGATCTCTATAACTCCAAGTCGTCACACCATTTATCCTTCCAGAATCTAACTTTGGACTCATTACCCACCTCAAAAGAGATATGTCTCTCAAACTGAGCCCAAGCCTTCCAGACACCTTTCCAAACCCCCACCCCATAACAAGAAGATACATCCTTTGGAAACCACAAATGCTCACCCTCACTATACAAGCTCACCACCACTCTCCTCCACCAAGCATTTCTATCCACCACGAATCTCCAAAGCCACTTCCCCAAAAGAGCCAGATTAAAAAACTTCAGAGGGATGGGAGAGATGGCAAGGGCACTCAGGCAAAGACCTTGAGATCCTTGGTTTCAATCCCCACACCAACAAGAGGTCACACTTACATATAAAAAAAAAAACTTCAGAGTTTTGATACCTAGGCCTCCATTTTTCACACTATCACAAACCTTCTCCCACTTAACCAAATGAAACTTTCGCACCTCCGCGGACCCATCCCACAGAAAATCTCTCTCCAATTTTTCAAGTCCGCTCCGAACCGAAACGGGAAGCATAAAAAGAGACAAAAAATATGTAGGAAGACTAGAAAGAGTATTTTTGACTAGTGTTAGCCTTCCCCCCTTTGAAAGATACTATTTTTTCCAACTTGTCAATCTCTACTCGAACCTCTCGATGACCGACATCCATATCTCTTTACTTTTGTGCTTGGCTCCTAAAGGCAAACCAAGATACACCGTCGAGAGACTTCCAACCTTGCAACCAAAAAAATTGGTCAAGGGAAGCAAATTAGTCACCATTCGAATCGAAATAATCTCGCTCTTTGCGATGTTAATTCTCAAGCCCGAAACCGCTTGAAAGAATAAAAGCACGAGACGAAGATAACCTAACTGATTAGTGTTATCCTCACAAAATACAAGCGTGTCATCTGCAAAAAAAAAAAAAAAAAAAAAAAGGGACACTGTCACCTCCTCTCCACCATCTCTACCCGCACTAAACCCATTCAAAAAGCCACCCCACATAGCTCTATCCAACATCTTGCTCAAGGCCTTTATCACAATGCTAAATAAAAATGGAGAAAGAGGATCTCCTTGCCTCAACCCCCTAGAACTAGCAAAAAATCTGGTAGGCTCACCATTCACCAACTCCAAAAATTGAATTGTCGAGATACAAAAGAGGATTCACTTCCACCACTTAAGACCGAACCCCATCCTCTCCAGAAAGTACAAAAGAAAATCCCAGTTGACATGACCATAAGCCTTCACAATGTCTAACTTACATAAAAATCCCGGATCTCCACTTTTAAGCGTAGCCTCCACCACCTCATTAGCTATAAAAGATGCATCCACTATTTGACGATCCCCCAGAAAAACATGCTGGTTCACTAAGATAAGTTTGCTCAGCACCTCCTTAATCGCAAAGATAGCACCTTAGCAATTAATTTGTAAACTCCACCCACTAAACTGATTGGTTTGAAATCACTCAAATCCTCCGCCCCTTTCTTATTTGGAATTAGAGTAATGAAAGATGCATTCAGACTTCTCTCAAAGCACAAGTTCTCATGAAAACAGTGAAACACCCTCATCAAATCCTCCTTGATAATCTCCCAGCAATGGTGAAAGAAGGCCATAGAAAATCCATCAGGACCCAACGCTTTATCACCCTTTATGTCACGACCTGACTCGAATCTCTATACGAAATCCCAAGGTCGCACCGTGAGAACAATCTAGAAAGACGGACAAGCACCTGCGAAGCATAATAGTGCGAGTCAACAATTGAGCCAACAAACTCAAAACATGAATGTAAAGCCATAACGGCTGTGACGACCCGACCCGGACCCCAATGCGAGATCCCGAATCGCGCCGTCCAAATAATCATGTTAAACACACAAGCATGCGCAAGTAGATTTACTGAAATTCATGTGGCGCAACATTGCATACGATTAACAACAACTCGGCTACACTTGGCCGGGAAAAACAACTTAAATTAAACAAGTCATCGGCGATTACAGTAGGAACCCAACAACTACTCCTACAATTAACACATGCTTAAACAACTCAACGGCCACAACATGCCGGAGACAACAACAACAATAATATTTTAAACAAGCTTTAGCGGAAGAAACTGTGATGAACCATCAACATATAAACAAGCTCGACTTATGGTCGGCATACCAAAAGATTACAAGTATTAAATAATTAAGTTACTACAACAACAAAACCCCAAGCCAAGTCTACATGACTTGCTTCCCAACGTCCTTTCCAAAATAAAAGATTAACCAGTTAAAGTCCAAAGAGCAACCTCGCTCACGTCCAAGCGAATCGTGAGTCTAGCGTGGGGCGTCTTCTCGGCTTTGATCTAAGGAAAACAAAGCAAACAAATAGGGTAAGTCGAAAGACTTAGTAAGTTACTAAAATATGCATGTTCATGTTATAGCATGACATTTATCACAATTATGGCATATTATCATCATTTAACACTTAGCACCTTATTCACATAAGTGCGTAAAGTAAATCATACAAGTAGGATATGATAGTCACGGCCGTTTCGTAGCTCCTGCAAAACATTCTGTTACTGGTTCGTGCCATCGATGTTATGTGAATTCATCGACTATCATCGAGTGCTACTCGATCTCATTAGCAAGCCAATGCGGCACTTAGCGTCGGCAAAGGGGCTACTTCCACTGCGGCCACAGTGGAGGTGTGTGTGGAGTCCTGTGCGGCGATCCATAGCGAGCACGAATCCCATAATTCGTGAAGCGTGCATCGTCACCCACGACTTGATAAACAAACCATTTAATGCCAGCTGGACTCAATGCAATGCACAAGTAGATATTTACTTGACTTAAACCAATTAAGGACCGAATTCGACAAGAGCGAACTCGACCCACCAAGTAGGGGTTAATCTCTACCATAATCATGTGAAGGCAATTAACTGCTCAAACCAATGTTTCATAACAATTTTGCAAATACTTCCATCAAGCTCATATTTGAGTAAACTTAATCAAACGGTATCCAAACTTCGTAGGGATTGAAATTAGAGTTTAACATGTTCAATTCTTCCCTAGAGTCGACTCCGTTGAGTCTTTCCTCTAAATTCCCAATTTCGGGGAAATTGAAGCTATATGCTTCATAACCCAACCTAGGTCACTTCTAAGTTCAACAAGGATATATATTCACCCAAAACAATTTAATGTAATTCATGATCTTATATAGTCCAATGTGAAGGATACAACACTTAACCATTTTTATATATATCACAAAGGCATAATTTAGGGCATTCCCAAATAATGACAATACTTCCATCAACAAACATAACACATATTTCTAACATGTTCAAGACCTCAATTAACATAATGAAAGAGTAATTTAAACTCCCAAAGGCAAGAAATTCACCTAGACATGCTCCTAGCAAAATCATACATTTAAAATTTCAAATGGAAAGCATAGGAAGCAATTATGTGTCCTCATTGACCTCATACATCATAAACTTTGTTTCCTTAGGGTCAATGAGAACTAAAATGAAGAAGAGTAACTTACCTAGCTTGAGTGAAAACTCAAGAGAATCCAAATCTAAACGGTGAAGTCGTTCCTTTCGTCGCACCGTCAAGAATCCAAGGTTTGGCGTCGAGCGAAGTGGAATCCTTGTGGATCGGAGGAAGAAGATGAACTAGGGCTCAAAACTCAAGCCCCCAACTCTCTCTCTCTCTCTAAATGTGTAAGAATAGGATGAACAAATGAGAGACTTTCTTGAAAAATTGGTCAAGGCTTGGTATTTATACCTCCAACAAGAGAAGGGTACAAGAGGAATTTCTCAAGTGCAATTAGTGGAAATTAGGGAGTGATCAAACACTAAACCAACCTAAATTAACTTCTAATTAGTGTTAGGACTTGATTAGGACTAAGTGTGGGTGGTTAGGAAGGGTTTAGAGGGGGTTTAATGGGGGTAGGATAGGCATTTCACGACATAACTCAAAACAGGGGAAAATAAATCCCGTAACATACCAGCCGGGTGAGGCGGGCGCCTCACCCACTCCCATGCGGCCGCCTCACTCTGAGGCTTCTCCCAAGTTCAGTCCACTTTGCAATTGCTCCCCTGCATTTGCGGGCGCCTCACAGTGCCATGCGGCCGCCTCGGCTCAGAACCTCTAAAACTTGATCTAAACTTGATCTAAATGGTCCCAAACTTTTGGGCAACCATTCTAAGGTCTAACCCTACTCAAAACGAGTCGGAAACACACCCGAACAACAACCGGAACAAGATAGAACAAGGCGCGAACCACGCGACGAATGATCAACGAATCAAACTACAATCAAACACCATTCAAACTAGGATAACTTGGACATGAAAGAGACTTGTTTCAACATGATTAAGACCTGAATATAAAGCCAAGAACTCACGAACACTTAAATGCGTCGAAATAGAAGCAAATACGAGCAACGAGAGGAATCGCTAAGGCCAAATTCAACGCGATTAAACCGGCGATTCAACAAACAAGTTTATATGATTCTAAGCATGTTATGGACTTCTAGAATGATCTATGAATGATTCTAAGACGTTTATAACTAAGTAAACATGAGCTCACAATCAACAAGAAAACAAGAAGACAAGCATAGAATGCACATGCAAGAATATGGGCGTTACACTCTCCTCCTTTAGAATTTAGTCCTAAATTCTTACCAAGTTCATCAAACAAATGTGGATGCTTCTCGCGCATCTCCGCTTCCGTCTCCCAAGTCGCTTCTTCAATGTTGTGGTTTCTCCAAAGAACTTTAACTAAGGGAATCTTCTTGGTTCGTAGCACTTGCTCTTTGGTATCCAAAATCTTCACGGGCTTTTCAACGTAAGACATATCCGGCTCAACGTGATCTCTTCATACTCAGTACATGGGTATCATCCTTCAAATACTTTCGCAACATGGAAACATGGAATACATTATGAGTCTCAGAAAGTGAAGGTGGCAATGCAATGCGATGCGCTAAAGACCCAACTCTCTCAAGAATCTCGAATGGGCCAATGTACCTCGGTGTAAGCTTCCCTTTCTTGCCAAATCTCTTCGTACCTCTCCTCGGTGTCACCTTCAAGAACACGTAGTCTCCCACTTGGAACTCAAGATCTCGTCTTCGATTGTCGCGTAACTCTTTTGTCGACTTTGAGCGGTGCGCAAGCGATCTCTAATCAACTTCACGCTCTCAACCAGAAATTGCACTAACTCGGAACCCCAAAGTTTCGCCTCTCCAACTTCATCCCAACAAATTGGTGATCTACACTTACGCCCATACAAAGCTTCATACGGCGCCATCTTGATACTCGGCGGTAGGCGGTATTATACGCAAATTCGGCTAAAGGTAAGTGAGAATCGGCTTCCTTGAAATCCACGGCACAAGCTCGAAGCATGTCCTCCAAAATCTGAATCAATCGCTCGGTGACCATCCGTTTGCGGATGAAAAGTCACTTCTTGAAGTCTAATTTGGTCCCCAAAGCTTCTGCCAGCGTTTGCCAAAATCGGATGTGAACCTCGGATCTCTATCGGATACAATACTCACCGTGCGCCATGAAGTCTCACGATCTCTCGGATGTACAAAGCGCCAAGCGAGTCAACGAATAAGTGATCGCGATCGAATAAAATGTGCGAGACTTAGTCAATCGTCGACTATAACCCAAAGCGCATTAAAACCTCTCGCGTCTTGCGGTAACCACATCACAAAATCCATAGTAATGAACTCCCATTTCCACTCGGGGAATCTCAAGTGGTTGTAGAAGTCCCGAGGCCTCGATGCTCGGCCTTTAACTGTGACAAGTCAAACACTTTGACACATACTCGCAATTTCCTCTTCATGCCTTTCCACCAAAATTGTCTTTTCAAGTCTAAGTACATCTTCGTGCTCCCGGGTGAATGGTATACCTCGATTTATGAGCCTCATCAAGAACCAACCTCTTCAAGTCATCATTAGAAGGAACACAAATTCGACCTCGAAATGTCAAAGCACCCTCACTATTAGTCACAAAATCAGCGATACATTCTCGGCCAACCCATCAATAATTTTCTTCAACTCGGATCATCCCTTTGCGCTTCTTTAATCTTTCCAAACAAAGCGGTGTAGCAAACATTCGCGAAAATCACACCTTTATCATAAACACTAGGACCCCAATCTCGCAAGTCCTCCAACATCTTCCATTCTCTAACCATCATACACGACATGTGAACCTTCCTACTCAAGGCATCCGCTACTACATTTGCCTTCCCTGATGATATAAAATAGTGCAATCGTGGTCTTTAGTTTCTCCATCCATCTTCTTTGCCTCATGTTCAACTCCTTTTGGGAAAACAAGTACTTCAAACTTTTGTGGTCGGTGAAGATCTCAAATTTAGCCCCATACAAGTAGTGTTTCCATTTATGCAAGCGAAGATAATCATGCCAACTCCAATCGTGTGTCGGGTAATTACGCTCATGAATAGACAACTTCCTCGACGCATAGGCGATAACTCTACCATTGCATCAACACACAACCCAAACCTTCCTTAGAAGCATCACTATATATCACAAAATTATCTCCTCCACTAGGCAAAGCCAAAATAGGTGCTTACGTCAACCGCTTTTAAGCTCTTGAAAACTAACTTCACATTTCTCGCTCCAAACAAAAGGCACATTCTTTTGCGTCAATTTCGTCATAGGAGTCACAATCAGAAAATCCCTCAATAAATCTCAGGTAATAACCGCTAGACCCAAGAAACTCCGAACCTCGATATAGAACTAGGTCTCTTCCAATTCGTCACCGCTTCAACCTTAGAAGGATCAACGGCTACTTTCCGCTAGAAATGATATGCCCCAAAAAGGATACTTCCTCAAGCCAAAAGGCACATTTACTAAACTTCGCATAAAGTTTGTTTCTCCGAAGAATAGACAAGACAATCCTCAAGTGTTTCTCATGCTCCTCTGAGATTTCGAATACACTAAGATATCATCAATGAAGACTACCACGAAACAATCGAGATAACTATGAAAGACACGGTTCATCAAGTCCATAAAACACGCCGGGCTGCGTTCGTCAACCCCAAGCGGCATCACCACAATTCAAATGCCCATATCTAGTGCGAAAAATGGTCGTTTCGGAATGTCTTCCTCTCTAACCTTCAATTGATAGTAACCCCATCGCAAATCAAGCTTAGAATAAGCGATAGACCCTTGCAATTGGTCAAAAGATCATCAATGTGGGGTAGAGGATACTTATTCTTAATGGTCACCTTATTCAATTCAAGGCGATAATCTATGCATAACCGCAAACTCCCATCTTTCTTCCTCACAAATAGGACCGGTGCGCCCCAGGCGACACACTCGGTTTAATAAAACCAATCTCTAGGAGTTCACACAGGCGAGTTTTCAACTCTCTAAGCTCGCTGCCGGGCGCCATCCTATCACGGTGCCTTAGAAATCGGTGAAGTCCCGGAATAAGCTCAATACAAAATTCTAGTTCTCTATCGGGTGGCATAGCATGATCGGTAGAAAACACATCGAGGAAACTCACATACTACCAGGAACCTCCTCTAAATTCGGCGAAGACCTCTTCTTATCAACAACGCAGCAAGATAACCCGTACACCCTTGAGACAACAATTTTCTAGCCCTTTAGTGCGAGAAATGAAATGCAAGTCACTCGCAGCTTGATCACCCACAAAAGTAAATTCGGGCACACCCGGCATATAAAAAGTAACCCTCTTCCTATGGCGGTCAAATAACTATAGCATGATAAGCACATAACAGTCCATGCCAAGAATCACATCAAAATCACGTATGGGTAAAACTACCAAGTCGCATGCAAAGTGTGGTCACCCACCAAAACATCACAAGATCTAAACACTTCGTAGCATATATTCCCCGGCGGGGTAGACACTTCAAGCAAGTATGGCAAAGATTGAGGCAATACGCAAAGATTCTCAACAAAGTGCGGAAACAACATAAGAATCACGAAGACCACGGATCTATGAGAATTCGAGCCTTATGATCAAATATAGAAAAGAGTACCTCCTATCACCGCAGTAGACCCCACGAACCTCGCGCGATCAAGCTATGAAAGCACACGACCACGCCTGAACGCCGGTTTACCATCCCCATCTCTTAGCCCTGCATTGTTGACCGGAGCCATTGATTGACAGCCTGGCGGTGGCCAAACTTGGGACAATCTCTCTTCATGTGAGTCCCGTCTCCACAAAATGTAACACTTCCCGTCTTTCCCAGCACCTATCGGTGTGTGCCCGGACTTTACAGCAATACGAACAAATCATAGTCTCATTCACGAGACCCTCACGCCTCAGAGTAGAAGAAGTATTGTTACCTTGCTTCCCATGCGTGGCCTACCTTGGCCTCCACCTCTCCTATCACGGTTCCTTGGTATCCCCCTTCGCTTCCCGAATTATTCCCTTGATTAGTGTTCGAGTAGTGTCATGGGTGCATTACCCGAATTACTCTTGACTCGGTGCTCCTCGATATCTTGCTTCAACCTCATAAGCTCTATCAAGCTGCGGTCAGATAGTCGGTGAGCTTAAGTGCTAGAATACTGCCTCCTAAATTCGGTCCTCGATCCTTTAACAAACTTATGTGTTCTCAGAGCCTCGTAGGAATCAAATACGTGCAATAACGGCTGTTCGGTGAACTTCGCGAATACTCCGCCACAGATCATGGTACCTTGCTCAAGATTATAGAATTCTTTCTCCCTTTGGTTGCGAACCACATCCAGTACGTATTCTCCTTAAATTCCTACGAAAATTAGCCCAGTGATGGGACTTGTTGCATCTCCCAACTTTCCTTCAGCATTCCACCATGTTCGGCGGCTCCCTTAAACTTAAGCGTTGCTAGTCGACTCTCTCTTAATCGGTACACTCCAACATAGATAATATTTTGATCATCTCTTCCATCCATGACTCGGCCTCCCAGGGTTTGGCTCCCAAAGAAATGCGCTGAAACGACTTAAGGAATCTCTCAGGAGAGTGTTGTCGGTCCTCGGTCTCGGTGGTGGTACAACTTCCTCTGTCGGTGGCGGTGGTGCTCCCAGCGGCTTGACCTCCACGGCACGCCCTGCCGGGAAAAGCCATCAACCTACGGTGTAATTACGCCTATCAGGACCACTTGGGATTACCTCGGCCTCGGGTTGGGGACCTCTCTGAGCCTACCTCTCGCGGCCATTTCCATTATGGTTATCCATCGAACCCTACAAAAATTCTCGGCGTTAGAATCATCACACAAATAACCCACTGAGCCATGGAACCTATCTGGCGGCCGGCTAACCTTAGCTACGATACCAATGACGACGGGCAGGACCCATCACGAGATCAAGATCGCGCCGTCCAAATAATCAAGTTAAGCACACAAGCATCGCAAGTAGATTTCACATTCGTGGCCTTGACATTGCATCTGAATGCTGACTTCGGCTACACAGGAAAAACAAATTAAACAAGTCATCGGCGACGTTCAGTAGGAACGACAGCAACTACTCCTGATTAACACATGCTTAAAAACTCAACGGCTGACATCAGGAGACAACAACAACAATAATACTTTAAACAAGCTTTAGCGGAAGAAAGCGTGATGAACCATACACATATGAACAAGCTCGACATATGATTCGGCATACCAGATTACAAGTATCAAATATTTAAGTTACTACAACAACAAATCCCCAAGCCAAGTCTACATGACTTGCTTCCCAACGTCCTTTCCAAAATAAAAGATTAACCGATTAAAGTCAAAAGGCAACCTCGCTCTAGCGTCCAAGCGAATCATGTGAGTCTAGCGTGGGGCGTCTCCTCGGCTTTGATCTAAGGAAAACAAAGCAAACAAATAGGGTAAGTCGAAAGACTTAGTAAGTTACTAAAATATGCATGTTCATGTTATGGCATGACATTTATCACAATTATGGCATGTTATCATCATTTAACACTTAGCACCTTATTCACATAGATGCGTAAAGTAAATCATACAAGTAGGATATGATAGTCACGGCCGCTTAAGTAGCTCTAAAACATTACATTCTTGGTTCGTGCCATCGATGTTATGTGAATTCATCGACTATCATCGAGTGCTACTCGATCTCATTAGCAACCAATGCGTGGCTTAGCGTACGGCAAAGGGCACTTCTACTGCGGCCGGTGGAGGTGTGTGTGGAGTCAGGGTGCGGCGATCCATAGCGAGCACGAATCCCATAATTGTGCGTGCATCGTCCCACCACGACTTGATAAACAAACCATTTAATGCCGGTGGACTCAATGCAATGCACAGTAGATATTTACTTGACTTAAACCAATTAAGGACGAATTCGGCAAGCGAACTTCGACCCGCCAAGTAGGGGTTAATCTGCCATAATCATGTGAAGAAGCTAATGCTTTGCTCAAACCCAATGTTTCATAACAATTTTGCAAATACTTCCATCAAACTCATATTTGAGTAAACTTAATCAAGCGGTATCCAAACTTCAAATGAGGATGGAGGTGGTATATTCAGCTTCATGGTGCTTGACCTAGGTCACTTCTAAGTTCAACAAGGATATATATTCACCCAAAACAATTTAATGTAATTCATGTTCTTATATATGTCAATGTGAAGGATACAACATAACAATTTTTTACATATACCGCAGGCATAATTTAGGGCATTCCCAAATAATATCACTACTTCCATCAACAAACATAACACATATTTCTAACATGTTCAAGACCTCGATTAACATAATGAAAAGAGTAATTTAAACTCCCAAGGCAAGAAATTCACCTAGACATGCTCTAGCAAAATCATACATTTAAAATTTCAAATGGAAAGCATAGGAAGCAATTATGTGTCCTCATTGACCTCATCATCATAAACTTTGTTTCCTTAGGGTCAATGAGAACTAAAATGAAGAAAGAGTAACTTACCTAGCTTGGTGAAAACTTCGAGAGAATCCAAATCTAAACGGTGAAATCGTTCCTTTCGTCGCACACGTCAAGAATCCAAGGTTT
>JABEVN020003854.1:0-16653 GCA_013146195.2 Codonopsis lanceolata | reverse complement strand
TCGAACCAAGGAACAAGAACCTTCACAGATAATCCAAAAATGTTTGGCTCAGCAATGGTCCTAGCTTTAATCATGCGATTCCAAGAATGAGAGCCTTTCGAAGTCACTTGGGTCGGGTGATTATCATGGCAGTATCGAGCTTGCAGAAAGGAGGACCACATATTTTTCACTGTTCTAAATCGCCACCATAATTTAAAGCTCTAGAAATATCGAGCATGTTATGAATGCCGACCACCTTCGATTTAGGCAAACAGTCTGCCGGGAAATCCGGTGACTACGTTTCCATCAACTTCACCCCAAAAGAAATTGGAACAAAGTCTGTCAATGGCCAAACAGACTGAGATCGGGGGATCAATAGAGGCAACCAAATAGCTGGACATAGAATGAAGAACATGATTTATCAGAATAATCCGGCCAGCTGAGTGAAGAAAATTTCCCGTCCAGGAGGATATTCTTCGCTGAATCTTGGCAATGAGGGGATCAAAATAGTGCTTCTTTTTCCTGCCAATATAAAGAGGGCAACCCAAATAGGATATAGGGAGAGTGCCTTGAGCAAAACCCAATAAAGAAGAGAGCATTTGTATTTGGCTGGGAGCAACTTGTGGAGAAACGAAGAAGGAACTTTTAGCAGCATTCACCAACTGACCCGAAACTTCTTCATAATGTTTTAATTCTGCCTTAAGAAGTTTAATGGAGCATTTTTGCCATTAAAAATAAGATGACATCATCTGCAAAAGCTAAATGAGAAACAGGAGGACAGCCACTAATAGTAGAATAGATACAGTAAGTAGTTTGCTGTTGAAGGATATTGAGTCTTCTGCTAAGATAGTCTGCCGATATGATGAAGAGACTAGGAGATAGGGGGTCTCCCTGCCGAAGCCCACGACTAGAAGAGAAATAACCTGAAGGAGAACCATTGATTAGAACCGAGAACCAATTCTCAGAAATAAGCCGCCAAACTAAATCAAGAAAGATCTCATGAAAACCAAATCTCCGCATCACACTAATGAGGAAAGGCCAAGAAACCCTGTCAAACGCCTTAGCCATATCAAGTTTGAGGACAATGTTTGAACCCGGAACCTTTTTCCCCAAGAAACGCATCAACTCTTGAGCCAATAAAATATTGTCCTGGATCGTTCGACCCTTAATGAAGGCACTTTGATTTTCTGAAATAATGTTTGGAATGATGGTTGCAAGACGAGAAGAGATAATTTTTGAGATGACCTTGGTGCAGAAGTTGCAAAGACTGATAGGGCGAAGGTCTCGGAAAGTTGAGATTCTGTCTGATTTGGGAATAGCCACAATTAAATTACTTGACCAAGCTCTCGGGAGGGAAAAACCGGAGAAGAATTCCAGAATAGCATCACAGAAATCCCTCTCAATAATATTCCAACAGTACGTGTAAAAGGAGCCTCGTGAACTCAGACCACCGCACTATCGCCATTCAAGCTAAAAACTGCCTGTTTAATTTCCAAATCTGTAGGAGGAGAGATCAGAGTCTCATTCCAGTCATCAGTTATGAGACGATGGATGACATTAAGATTAAGCGTATTGGGAATGTCACCATCAAATTGAAGTTGCTCTTTAAAATATTGAACTGCCCCTTGCCTTATAGATGAATCAGAATCCAAGGTATTCCCATTAGCATCTGCGATAGAATGAATGAATAACTGCCTCTGAGACTGTTTGACCGAGGCATGAAAAAGTTTAGTGTTGCCTTGGCCATCTTTCAACCATTTAATAGAGGACTTTTGTTTCCAAAATTTTTCTTCCTGAGAAAGGAAATTCCGAAGATTGGCTTGAGCAGCCATGAGATTCTCCCTATTAGAAGGAGATGCATTGATTTCAAAGAAAAGCTCCTTTTGTGCCACGTCTTCCTCTGCCCTTCGAACATTATCAAAGATGTTACCGAAAACCTCCTTATTCCAAGTTTTTAAGGCTGCTTTGGTATGTTTTAACTTAAGAGAAAAACGCGTCATTGGCCTGGCCGCAGCACCACAACTCCATGCACTAGAAACAGTTTCCATAAAAGTGGGATGACTAGTCCACACATTCAAGAAACGAAAAACTGAAGGCCCTCGATCAGCTTGACGTTTAATAGTAACCAGAAGCGGAGAATGATCCGAACAAGTTCGATTTAAATGCTGAACCGAGGATGCCTGAAATTGATCCAGCCAAGATGGGTTACCAAGAACTCTATCAATTCTTTCATGAATTGTGGCATTCCCTTCTCTTTTATTCCACCATGTGAAGTCACTGCCTGAATAGCCTAAATCTGATAACCCCGTCACTGCAAGACATGCGTGAAAAGTCCAAAGCGCCAAGGCGATCCCACCCCACACCACCCGATTTTTCATAGGGGTGGAGGATTATGTTGAAATCACCTCCAACTAGCCAAGGCACTTGTTGAGCAAGAGAACTGATGTAGATTAAATCATCCCATAGTTCTTTCCGATCTTCCAACATACACTTAGCATAAACACAAGTGAGAAGAGCTGGCAAGGGCCAAGAAAAATGCTGAATCTGTAAAGTTACTTGTTGAGCAGAATTGTTAACTAAATGGCAGGAAAAAGAAGACTTAACAAAGATCCAAATTGAACTAGATGGGTTGGAAGCGGAAAACTGGAAATGCAAACGACGATTGATAAGATTTACCTTTTCCATATTCAGCATGGGTTCAAAAACAGCGATAACCGAGATTTGATGAAGACGAACAAGAGATTTGAGACGGCTCACTGAAGGATCGTTACCAATTCCCCTTATATTCCAGAAAAGGATTTTTGTATCCATAAAAACAGTTAAGAGGAGGTACTAGCAGAGGGCTTTGAGGCCTTTGATCGGGTGAGTCTGTCCGAGAGAGGAATAGGAGGTTTTTGTTTGTTCAGAGCTGGAGGTAGAGAGGTCTCTAAATTCAGGGCTGGGATGGAACTAATAACGTCAAGAACTGCATCTACTTCCTCTTCGATAACGTCAAGAACCGCGAAACGATTAGGGGAAATAACCGGATCATCCGCATGAGATGGATTAGCTTGAAGGCCATCTTTTTCCCCTACACATTGGTGTGATGCTGGATCTGAGTGCTTGCCCGTGTCAGATTGGTTGTTAGCCTCCATAAAATTGGTCACCTCTTCAAAAACATTCTCCTGCTCAATAATATTCTTCGTTTCTTGTTCGATAGGGGTAGCTTCTTTCTCAATTGTCTGATCAGCCCCAGGATCTTTAGAAGCATTCGATTCATAATTATTTTCAATCACTGGATCTTTGGAAGCCTGAGTTTCATGAGAAGTTGCATGGGAAGGGGCAGCTTGCATGCCCTTATCATTGGACGGTTCTTTTGGTGTCCAACGCTTCAGAGAGGGCTGAGACGGGGGTTTTGGTTTAGAGCCTTCAACATCATGTAATTCCGGGTGTTTGATTTTACAAACTAGTTCATGGTGGCCTTGACGTAGACAATGGGAACAGTACGACGGTTTGTTTTCAGCCTCAATAGGCTGCCAAAAACTTGGATAGGCAGAGCCACAATCAATCCATACTCGGTTGGGACTGGGATGGAGCAAGTCTATTTCAACACAAATACGCGCAACGCTGGGCCGAGATAAATTGATAGTTGGTTGATCGAGCATGAGGGGTTTACCAAACAAAGAGGCGATGGAAAAGAGGGCTGATTTGTTGAACAGATGAACAGGTAGACCAGGCAGTGAGAACCAGACTGGAACAATGGAACTCTCAATATCTGGCCGAAAGGTTGGAGACCATTTGAAAACTCGCATTGGATGTCGTCCCAAATACCACTGATCCTTTATCCACAACCTTTGGAAGTCTTCATTATTGCTAACTTGGATGAGAACGTGTTTTGCATCCAAATGGCCAATTGTGAAGGTGGCAGTTAGGCCAATTGTATTGAAATATTTTCGAGTCGCTTTCATGGATGGTCTGCCATGAGAAAATTTTCCGATAAGAGTAAAACGAAAAGGAGCTGCAAGAGACTCTATGATTTCTGAGGACAGTTTGAGCGATGGTTCGCCTTTGTAGGAAGAAGGCGGGATCGAGAAAAAAGGAGGGGCAATGGTGTTGGAAGGAGAACAAAGGGCTTCAGCAAAAGATTTGGATGGTGGGTTAGGATCGGGCGGTGCTGGAGGTACCCCAGCCATAGCCGCCAAAGGTGAAAAACCCTAAGGAAAACGGCCAGTAAGAATTCGCACCTCAAGTGTGTGAAGATATATCATCAATAACCTATTTACTTCATCAACATATAATCAAACCCTAGGTTTTTAGGGAATCAAATACCCATCATACCCAAGTCCAAAATTACCAAATGAAGCTTAAGAACATACTTCATTAAACATAGAAATCAACCTACTCATGCTTCTAGCAAGTTCACTCACCAAAAAAAAAAAATCCAAAAATCAAAAAAATCTCTCACACAACATACATGTGTACTCATTGACCTCAAATAGCAAGCATCTTTGTTTTCCTTAGGGTGGTCAATGAGCACAAAATCAAGAGAAGAGAGGGTCTAGTAGCTTACCTAGCTTAAGTGAAAACTCAAGAGAATCGAAATCCGAACGGTGAAGTCGTTCTACTCATCGAGGGCTTCAAGAATATCAAGTTTGGAGGTCATCCGATAGTTGAATCTCCTTGGATTTGAGGAAGAAGAAGCTAGGGCTTCAGGCTTCCATGGATTCCCACTCCCTCTCTACATTCCCAACGAACGGTTGTCTAACCACATTCTTAAATATCTCGCAATTAATTTGAGGTTGTAACTCGACCTTCAAACACAACCACACATATAATTCTTTTAATAAGGACTCTATCAAGTCACATTCTACACATTTGACATAGAACGATTGTTAAACTACATTCTTAAGCCTTCTATAAACACCCAAGGTCATGATTCGACCCTCAATTAAGTGAACATACTATCGTGCCCGACCAAAGGCCCAAACAAGTCTCCATCCACAATTAATTACCCAAACTATATAAAACCCATTGACTAACAATAAATTCACACTAACGTCATTCAAGGACTTCAATTGGAGTCCTAAACCATCAATCATCACAAAACACCCATTTGGTCTCACCCGACCAAAACTCGAGATCTTAAACGTAAGTCCCGACGAACACGAAAAGTCGTAGGAATTTATCCTAGGGCTCAAAATAGCATCTTAGACATATATTGGACTCCATTGAGTCAAAATACAACTTACCAAAATTTAGGGCAAGGCACAATTTCGGGATTTCAACTTCATCCGGGTTTCTAAACCCAATAATTAACAATTTCATATCCAATCATTTCAATGAACCCAATAAACTCAAACAAATCCATCCCCACATGTTCACTAATCAAAACCCATCATAAACATGTCATCTAGACATGTATCAACACAATAAATCAAGGGTAATACATCTCTAACATCCTAGCATCAACATGTGCTAGAGAGACAAAGAAGGGGATTTAGTAACGTACCTCAATCGTGGCTCAAACAACAAAGGAAATGAAAACAAACTGGATGGCGTACTCGGCTCGATGATCGGTTGGCCGGAACTCTGGGAATCGCCGGAAAACCTCCATGAACACACCTCACTTTCTCTCTCTATTCTCTAATGGTGGATGCACAAATGAGGAGAGGGAAGGGGAAAAATTAGATCACAAGGGA
Source organism: Codonopsis lanceolata (assembly GCA_013146195.2). Classification (NCBI taxonomy): domain Eukaryota; kingdom Viridiplantae; phylum Streptophyta; class Magnoliopsida; order Asterales; family Campanulaceae; genus Codonopsis; species Codonopsis lanceolata. The sequence goes on along the minus strand of JABEVN020003854.1, from coordinate 10,996 downwards.
GTGAGGGGGACCAAAATGCCCTCAATTGGGTGGCGAAGGGTGAAGGAGGGAGGTCAGTTGGGGGTAGGATGGACATTTCACAACAAAAATCAAGAAAAAACTGCTGCAACTCGTCTGCTACAGTACCGCGCTACAGTGCGCGCGTCCAACTTGCGACGGCTCCAGTTTGAACACCGTTCGACGAAACGACACGATTTCTTCTCCTGCCACTCTGTAAATGTCCTAAGTAAAATCCTTAAAAATCCCAAACCAAATAAAAATTTTCTCGGGGTTCCTCGATCAAAACAATTCAGCCACGTACTGAAATCGGTCCGTAACTGTTGTACAACAGACGAACAAGTGCGACCAAAGTACCAAAGGTGATACGTTAACGAGACGCGAATTGCGAAATCAAACTTATGACGACGACTATACTTTGAACGTCGTGATCACATGTAAACTTTATAAACATGATTATAAGGATATAAAATTTATTCAAACAAGTACACGAAGACCTAGGATATCTCAAAGGCCGTAAACAATAATTAAGGAAGATAACACTCTACTGAGTCGAGTTCCCAACAATGCTAAATCGTGCAATAGATACTCTAACACGCTAACGAGCGTAAATCGAACATACCAAGGGTATCGACCTTACCTTAGCCTACCTAGGTATAAGAAGTCTTCCACGTTAAGGCTTATCATATTGGCCAGACGATCACGTAAAGTTCCGGGGCGTTACTGAAAAAGTCATTGTTCCAATCCTTATCCGATGCAAAAGTTCTCTCAAAGTTCGATCTCAAGTCAGTTTTTGGCAACTGGGTATTACATCTGAAGATAGGCCAAAGACTGCGTTCTCCATCCCTGACCATCATTACCAGTGGAATGTCATGCCATTCGGCTTAAAAAATGTCCCTTTCGCCTTTCAAAAAGCAATGGTAACCATTTTTGAGCCAATTCTTTCCAATACACTGGTTTATATCGATGACATACTCTTATTCTCCATTGATGAAGAATCCCATGTAGCCTTACTCTCCCAGTTCCATTCCCTGGTAACTCAGTACGGTATCATGCTCTCGGAAAAGAAAATGGAAGTTGGCGTTTCATCCATTGATTTTCTAGGGATGAAGATATCTAACGGTAAATACCAGCCCCAGCCCCACATTGCTCAAGAACTGCACAAATTCCCCGATATTCTATCTTCACAAAAAGAAATCCAGTAGTTCCTTGGACTAGTCAACTATATGGCATATTTCTTACCAAAGCTATCTGCACATACAATATGTCTATTCCCTATGCTGAAAAAGGATCCTCCTCCTTGGACTACAACACAAACTGAAGCTGTCAAGTCAATCAAACAATTGGCAAGCACAATGCCCCCTTTAAAGATTCCTGCTTCGTCAGATAAAAGGATCCTTCAGACAGACGCAAGTGATGAATATTGGGCAGCGGTCCTTCTTGTCCAAAGTGAAGATAATTAGAGAACAATATGTGGATACAAAAGTGGTACATTTAAGCCATCAGAACAGCACTACCATTCCACGTTCAAAGAAATCCTTGCAGTCAAAAGAGGAATAGAAAAATTTCAATTCTATCTAATCGGGCATGACTTTCAAGTCGAGATGGACATGTCGTCTTTCCCCACATGCTCCAATTCAAGCGAAAGATACTTCCTTAGGCACAGCTTTTAAGATGGTCAAATTGGTTCTCACAGTGGAAATTCACTATCAAACATATCAAAGGAACAGCAAATGTCCTTGCGGACTTTCTCTCAAGGCCAAAAGAGTATAAAAAGGTATATAGAATTTCCAAAGAAACCAACCTTGAATACAACTCCAATATCATCCCAATGGTGTTCCCCATCAATGAAGCCCTTTCCTCCTCCTCCAACCCTAAAACACCAGAACTGATCCCTATCCTTTCTCTCCCTAGTGAAATAACAGAAGCCATTGCGAACATAACACTCAAGCAGAGGCCCACTCCAAACTACCAAAATTTCCTTACCATCCTTCTCCACCGCCATCGTCTCTTCATGAAAGGACTCAAGTTCCATCCAGACTATCCCTTCCTTAGTATCTTCCATATCCATGACCTGTTCCGATTCCCTAAACAAGCACTCTGTTTCCTTTGGTATTTGTTTGAAACATCTACAATAGGAATCTCATTTAATTCTATTAAACTCCTCTCATACCTCTTCCAGTGCCAGCTTGACAATGTCCCACCCCACTCCCATAACCTGTTCAAACTATTCCAGTGGTTTCTTCCAGCTCACCAATGGACACAACAGCTATCTCCCTGCCGCAAACCATATGTGACCATAATGTTCCAGAGACCATGTGTGTTTTTCATTTGTATTTTGATTTACATCTGTTCATACATTACATTAGGTTCTATAATTAGTGGCTAATTGGGCTGCGTATCAATTAGCGTGTCAACTGTGTATAGAATTATGCCATAGAATAGTTTTTATAGGCTTCACAGGTTCAGCGGAAGACTTCAACAAAGCTTCACCGGAAGACCTCATTCAGCATCCAGCGGCAGACCTTGTCTGCACCTACTCAAGCATGATGTGTCCAGTCATCAAGCTTTTAGTGGATTAATTAAATTCAACCTTTATCAGTTTGAATTTGAATTAAACCAATCCTCTCTCAGCTCTTGACTTCTCAGACACGCCTGACCAGCTTTCTAAAAAGCAAGAAGACTTTCGCCTCCTGAATAGTGACATAGCAGGTGAACAGACTGACACTTACAGTCTGTACCAACTATTGCTGGTCTGTAACTCTGATTGCTCACCTGCCAACTACTGCAACAACTCTACATCATTATCTGCTCAGTATCAGTGAAGACGTAATCTACAAAGCCAGCTCCATGCATTTAATGCATTCAACCTAATAGAGCTGTTACTCTTCGTCTTCTCCAAACGGTCTCAAGAATGCCCCAACTATAAATACTGCCATTAAAGACTAAAGAAAACAATGCTTTGAATTTCTCCAACAACTTCAAGTCTTATATACTCAGTGCATTCAAGAGATCTTAAACTGATCAACGAAGTCCTCAACAACAACAAGAAGATCTACATCAACACTTTATCTTTTGCTTCTTATTGTTGTTTCTTTATAGTTCATCACGATCCAATGGCACAAACACACTACATGCTGCCTACATCAAATGCGAACCACGTCCGAATATTGTACGAAGGCCATTTCGATGTTTGGAAGGATAAGGTAATGCATTTTATGAACTCTATTGACAACAGGTTGTGGAAATGCCTACTAGCAGGACGTCATATACCAATGAAAGCAAATCTACTGCTGAAGTACCCAAAGAAGAATCTAAATGGACAGAGGACGATAGAAAGCTAGTAGAGCTAGATAGCAAAGCCATCAACATCATAAGTAGCTCACTAGACACCAGAACTTACCAACAAGTGATCCGGTGTACTTATGCACAAGAAATGTGGGAGGCTCTTGTCGAGTACTTGGAAGGAGACCAAGACACAAGAGACAACAGAAAATACACCTTCATCCAACAATTCGATTCTTTCAAGAAGGATCCCAAGGAGACCTTGAGACAAGCTTACGATCACTTCAGTGAGGTAATAAATAGTTGCTTTTCTCTTGGTAAAACTTATCATAAAAAGGAAATGAATATGAGATTTCTAGGCTCTCTAGGTAGTCTGTGGCATGTTAAGACCACTGCCATGAAAGAATCTAAAAACTTAAACGAAATGACTCTCCGTAGTCTTTATGCAAGTTTAAAGGTTTACGAGCTCGAAGTGAATCAAGCTCTAGAGCAGGACAAACAGTTCAGAATTGTGTCCTTGCCTACCATGGTACAAGAAGAAACTCCAGTTGATAACAAACCTTCTACTTCTTCATGTGAAAACGATTTTCTTTTAGATGAACAATTTGCTATGTTTGTAAAACGTTTCAAAAAGTTTGCAAAGTATGGAAGGAAGGACACACACCAGCAGCCTTTTAGAAAAATTGATGAAAGCTCATCTAACGAAGAGCATGTGTAACAACCCGGATTCTTGCATGAGCATTTTGTGCTTGCCTTCATGCATTCTTGATGTTCATGAGCATATTTACTTAGTTTATATATGTGTTAGAATCATGTATAAGTCATTCATAATACTCTTAATATGCTTAGAATCTCATTTGCATGTTTGTTGAAACGTTGGTTGAATCGCTCGTTTAGTTCTCCTTCTTTCCCTCCTTCGTTCGGATTGTTCGGGTGTTCTTTGAGGGTGGTTGTGATGAGTTTTAGACCCATTTTTATTGAGGTTTAAAGCCTCATTGATTTGGCTAAGTGTTTGGGGGTCTTTTAGGTTGTTTTTCAAGCCATTTTGGGTCTGTCGGGCTTGTGGCCGCAAGGGGGAAAGGTCTTGCCTTCGCAAGGTAACCAGAAAATGTGATGTTGAGTATCCTTCTAGCATGCGGTCGCATGCTATTGGGGCCGCATGGTCCCTCGAGGCAGACTTGCTCTGCTTTGATCTTTGACGAATTTGTGCAATCTTTTTTTTTTTTTTTTTATGAAACAGGGGCGGTACCCTGTGGGATTTTATTTATATGAAAAAATAATACAAACTTGAGGGGGACAACTAGCCTTGCCCTTATAAATGGGAGGACAAAGGAGCCTTACCTCGAAAAGGAAATAAACATGTGACGACCCGACCCGGACCCCAATGCGAGATCCCGAGTCGCGCCGTCCAAATAGATAATAACACAAGCATGCATAGTAGGATCACAAAAATCATGTGGCGCAACATCGCATACATACAACAACTCGGCTACACTTGGCCGGAAAAGCAACCTAATTTAAACAAGTCATCGGCGACGTTACAGCCGGAACCCAACAACTACTCCTACAATTATTAACACATGCTTATAATAAACTCAACGGCCACAACATGCCGGAGACAACAACAACAACAATAAATAACGAGCTTTAGCGGAAGAAAATAGTAGTGAACCATACACATATAAACAGGCTCGACATGTAAGTCGGCTTACCAAAAGATTACAAGTTTAAGTAGTTAAGTCTATTACATCAAAACAACATAAACCCAAGCTAAGTCTACATGACTTGCTTCCCATCGTCCTTACCAAAATAAGAATCTAAATAACCAAAGTCCAAAATAGCAACCTGCTAAAACAAACAACCAACGAGTACAAGCGAGTCTATCCCGGACCGTCTCCTCGGCTCGGATCTAAGGAAAGACAAAGCAAACAAATAGGGTAAGTCGAAAGACTTAGTAAGTTACTATAATGCATGTACATGTTATAGCATGACATCTATCTCATTTATCATACATGATCATCATATAGCACTTAGCACATAGTTCACATAAGTGCGGAAAAGTAAATCATACAAGTAGGATATGATAGTCACGGCCGCTTCGTAGCTCCTGCAATAAAACTTTATCATACTTTATCGTGCAACATTGATGCTCTGTGAATGCATCAACTTTTATCAAGTACCACTCGATCTAGATAGCAAGCCAATGCGGCACTTAACTGATACGGCAAAGGGGCTACTTCCCCATTGCGGCCAACAATGGAGGTGTGTGTGAAGTCCTAGGTGCGGCGATCCATAGCGAGCACGAATCCCATAATTCGTGAAGGCGATGCATCGTCCCACCTTGACCCGATAAACAAATCAAATAATGCCAGCTGGACTCAATGTGATGCACAAGTAGATATTTACTTGACTAAACCAATCAAAGACCGAATTCGACAAGAGCGAACTCGACCAACCAAGTAGGGTATCAATCTCTACTTTAAAATCATATCAAGGCAATTAAATTGCACAAAACCAACCTTTCATAAAAACTTGTTATAAACAATCAAACTAATCTCATACTTGAGTAAACCAATCAAACGGTGTCCAAACTTCGTAGGGATTGAAACTAGGGTTCAACACGTTCAATTATTCCCTAAAGTCGACTCCGTTGAGTCTTTGCTCTAAATTCCCAATTTTGGAGAAATTGAAGCTATATGCTTCATAACCCAACCTAGGTCATTTCTAGGTTCAACAAGATTATAAACTCACCAAGGCAATGCAAAGTGATTCAAGTTCATCATAGAGTTCATTTCATAGAATAGAACACATTCAACATAGCAACATATAATGTAGGCTCCATTTAGGGCATTTTCTTGTGAACAAACTTCCAACAACAAACAATATACATGTCTCTAACATGTTTAAAGCTTTAAATAGGCAAGATGAAAGAGTAATATAGGCTTTCACAAGCAAGCATTTAACCTATACATGCTCCTAACAAGATCAAATCTCAACATACCACAATATAGCATGTAAAGCATACAAGTGCCCTCATTGACCTCAACCAACATAGACTTTGCTTCCTTAGGGTCAATGAGAACTAGAAGAAGAAGAAGATTAAGTAGGTAACTTACTTGATACACACCAACGAAGGAACTAGAAGGAACTATTCGGATAGAAATGCTCCCCTTGATGAGCTCTTCAACTTTAATGAATGAGTCTTGGGCAATGGATGAATGGATGAAGGTAGATGATGATGAAGACCTCAAGCAACCATGGAAGAGTCTTGGAGAAGATGGAAATTCGTTTTTGAAAAGTGAGGGAGAGATATGAGGGTCAAAAATCTGATTTTGGGCTTATAAGTGGTCAAAAAGTGGGTGGGACAAGTGTCAACCACTTGTGGTCCCTTTGAGATTCTTAGGATAGGGTTTGGATGATCTACAAGCCTCCTAATCCATCATTAAAAATAAGTTAGGGATGTTAGGACTTAAGTAGGAAGGGTTAGGGAGGTTTAGGATAGGTTTAAGTAGGGGTTTAAAGTAAGCAATTCGTCAAATTCCGAAACAGGAACAAATCAGCCCGTAGCAGAGAAACAAGTGAGGCGGGCGCCTCACTAAGGCCCATGCGGCCGCCTCAACAACAGAGCCTCTCCCAAAGTTCAGACCAATCAGAAATTACTCTCAGCAGTTGAGGCGGGCGCCTCACCAGCCCCCATGCGGCCGCCTCGGCTCCAGAACCTCTAAAACTTGGTCTAAACTTGATCTAAATGGTCCCAAACTTTTGGGCAACCATTCTAAGGTCTAACCCTACTCAAAACACATTAGAAACGCACCCGAACAACCCCCGGAACAAGCTAGGACAAGGCGCGAACCACGCGACAAATGAACAACGGATTAAACTCAAATCAAACGCCAATCAAACTAGGATGTCTTGGGCATGAAAAAGGTTTGTTTCAACATGAATAAGACTTGAATAGAAAGCCAAGAACTCAACGAACACTTCGTACGTCGAAATAGAAGCAAATACGAGCAACGAGAGGAATCGCTAAGACCAAATTCAACGCGATTAAACCGGCGATTCTACAAACAAGTTTATATGATTCTAAACATGTTATGAACTTTTAAAATGATCTATAAATGATTCTAAGACATTTATATAACAAGTAGACATGCTCACAATTCAACCAAGAAAGTAAGAAGACAAGCATACAATGCACATGCAAGAATACGGGGCGTTACACTCTCCCCACCTTTAGGAATTTAGTCCCTAAATTCTTACCAAGTTCGTCGAATAAGTGCGGATGCTTCTCGCGCATCTCCGCTTCCGTCTCCCATGTCGCTTCTTCAATGTTGTGGTTCCTCCAAAGAACTTTGACTAAGGGAATTCTTTTGGTTCGTAGAACTTGCTCCTTGGTATCCAATATCTTCACAGGCTTTTCGACGTATGACATATCTGGCTCGAACGTGATCTCCTCATACTCGAGTACATGAGACTCGTCCTTCAAATACTTTAAGTAACATAGAGACATGGAATACATTATGTGTCTCCGAAAGTGAAGGTGGCAATGCAATACGATACGCTAAGGTCCCAACCCTCTCAAGAACCTCAAACGGACCAATGTATCTCGGTGTAAGCTTCCCTTTCTTGCCAAACCTCTTAGTACCTCTCCTCGGTGTTACCTTCAAGAACACGTAATCACCCACCTGAAACTCAAGATCTCGTCTCCGATTGTCCGCATAACTCTTTTGTCGACTTTGAGCGGTGCGCAAACGATCTCTAATCAACTTCACGCTCTCGAATTTGTTGCACTAACTTCGGAACCCCAAAGTTTCGCCTCTCCAACTTCGTCCCAACAAATTGGCGATCTACACTTACGCCCATACAAAGCTTCATACGGCGCCATCTTGATACTCGGCGATAAGCTTGTTATTATCATAAACTTCGGCCAAAGGTAAATGAGAATCGGCTTCCTTGAAATCACGGCACAAGCTCGCAGCATATCCTCCAAAATCTGAATTAAGCGCTCGGATGACCATCCGTTTGCGGATGAAAAACATCTTGAAGTCCAATCTAGTCCCCAAAGCTTCTGATGACTTCCAAAACCTAGATGTGAACCTCGGGTCTCTATCGGACCAATACTAACGAGTGCGCCATGAAGTCTCACGATCTCACGGATATACAAAGGCGCTAAGCGAGTCAATGAATGCGTGATAGCTATCGGAATGAAGTGTGCGGACTTAGTCAATCATCGACGATAACCCAAAGCGCATTAAACCCTCTCGCGTGCTTGGTAACACATCACAAAGTCCATGGTAATGAACTCCCATTTCCACTCGAGGAATCTCCGATGGTTGTAGAAATCCCGCGGGTCTCGATGCTCGGCCTTAACTTTGCGACAAGTCAAACACTTAGACACGTACTCGGCAATTTCCCTCTTCATACCTTTCCACAGGCGTCTTTTCAAATCCAAATACATCTTTGTGCTCCCAGGGTGAATGGTGTACTTAGTCTTATGAGCTTCATCAGAACTAACCTCTTCAATTCCGCATTACAAGGAACACAAATCCTACCTCGAAAAGTCAAGGTACCCTCGGTATTAACCACAATGCGGCGATACATTCTCGGCCAACCCATCAATAATTTTCCGACTCAGGATCATTCCCTTGCGCTTCTCTAATTTTCCCAAATAAAGCAGGTGTAGCACGAATATTGCAAAAATCACACCTCTATCAACACTAGGACTCCAATCCATGAAATCCTCTAACATCTTCCATTCCTTCACCATCATGCACGACATATAGACTTTCTACTCAAGGCATCCGCTACCACATTTGCCTTCCGGATGATACAAGATAGTACAATCATGGTCCTTTAACTTTTCCATCCATCTTATTTGCCTCATATTCAATTCCTTTTTTTGAGAAAACAAGTATTTCAAGCTCTTATGGTCGGTGAAGATCTCAAACTTAGACCCATACAAGTAGTGTTTCCACTTATGCAAGCGAATAATCGGCGGCGCCAACTCCATATCGTGTGTAGGGTAATTACGCTCATGAATAGATAGTTTCCTCGATGCATAGGCGATCACCCTCCCATTACGCATCAAAACACAACCAAACCTTCCTTAGAAGCATCACTATAGATCACAAAATTTTCTCCTCCACTAGGCGAAGCCAAAATAGGTGCTTAGATGTCAACGATTCTTAAGCTCTTGGAAACTAGACTCACATTTCTCATTCCAAACAAGCGGCACGTTCTTACGTGTCAACTTCGTCAATAGGCGTCACAATCCTAGAAAAACCCTCAATAAACCTTCGGTAATAACCCGCTAACCCCAAGAAACTCAGAACCTCGGTAACGAACTAGGCCTCTTCCAATTCGTCACCGCTTCAATCTTAGACGGATCAACGGCTATCCCGGCGCTCGAAACTATGTGCCCCAAGAAAGATACTTCCTCAAGCCAAAAGGCACATTTGCTAAACTTGGCGTAAAGCTGCTTCTCTCGAAGAATAGACAACACGATCCTCAAATGTTTCTCGTGCTCCTCCGAGACTTGAATATACTAAAATATCATCAATGAAGACTACAACAAAGCAATCAAGATAAGCGTGAAAAACTTCGGTTCATCAAATCCATAAACACCATTTGGCGCATTTGTCAACCCAAGCGGCATCACCACAAACTCAAAATGACCGCCATACCTAGTGCGGCGTCTTGAATGTCTTCCTCTCTAACCTTCAACTGGTAGTAACCCCATCTCAAATCAAGCTTAGAGTAGACAATGGACCCTTGCAACTGATCAAAAAGGTCATCGATGTGGGGTAGAGGATACTTATTCTTACTTGAGTAACCTTATTCAATTCTGTAGTCTATACACAACCGCAAACTCCCATCTTTCTTCCTCAAAACAAGGCAGGAATGCGCCCAGTACACTTAGTTTAACAAAACCAATCTCTAGAAGTTCTTGGCCCCGGGTTTCAACTCCCTAAGCTCGCTTGGTGCCATCTATATGGTGCCTTAGAAATCGGTGAAGTCCGGAATAAGCTTCAATGCAAAACTCTAGTTCTCATCGAGGTGGCATAGCATGGTCGGTAGAAAACACGTCGGGAAATTCACACTCTACAGGGACCTCTTCTAAGTTAGGCGACTTTCTCTTATCAACTACGCATGCAAGATAACCCGTACACTTGAGATAATAATTTTCTAGCCCTCGATGCGAGAAATAAAGTGCCGTCGCTTTCAGCATGATCTCCCACAAAGTAAACTTCGAGCTTTAGGCATATAAAGGTAACTCTCTTTCATGGCGGTCAACTATAGCATGATAAGCACATAACCGGTCCATGCCAAGAATAACATCAAAGTCACGTATAGGAAGAACTACCAAATCCGCATGCAAGTGTGGTCACCCACAAAACATCACAAGACTTAAACACTTGAGGCAGAGCATATATTCCCCGGCGGGGTAGACACTTCAAGCAAATATGGCAAAGGTTGAGGCAAGCGCAGGTTCTCAATAAAGTGTGAAGCAACATATGAGTGTGAAGATCACGGATCTATGAGAACTTCGAGCCTTATGATCGAATATAGAAAAGAGTACCTCAATCACGGCCGTAGACCCAGGAACCTCGCGATCAAAAGCGCAAACACGACCTTGGACTTTAGGTTTACCGTCCCCATCTCTCTTAGTCCCCAGGCTGGCCTTGAGTGTTAGGCCGACTAGCCTTAAACTTCG
>JABEVN020003853.1:0-16659 GCA_013146195.2 Codonopsis lanceolata | reverse complement strand
TTGACCAATGTGGTTATGGTCAAAAATCAAGCGAAGTGGAGGAGGTGTGTGGATTTCATCAACCTTAATAAAGCATGTCCGAAAGATTGTTATCCTCTTCTTCGCATCGACAAGCTGGTGGATGCTATAGCGGGCTTTGAATTCTTGAGCTTCATCGATGCATATTCAGGATACCATCAGGTGAAAATGAACGAGAATGATAAAGCACTGACGGTGTTCCGAGCAGCGGGAGGCCTCTATTGTTGTAAGATGATGCCTTTTGGCTTAAAGAATGCAGGGGCTACCTATCAGCGAATGGTGAATAATGTCTCTAGGTTGCAGATTGGCAGGAATGTCGAAGCTTACATTGACGATATGGTCGTGAAGTCAAAAGGGCACGACCATACCGTGGATTTGGAGGAGACCTTTAGCAACCTCAGGAAGAATAATATGAAGCTCAATCCGAGCAAGTGTGTGTTCGGTATGAAGGCAGGCAAGTTTCTGGGGTTCATGGTAAACGAAAGAGGGACCGAGGCAAATCCTGAAAAGATCAAAGCGTTGGTTACAATAAAGCCTCCCCGGTGCGTCAAAGATGTCCAGCAGCTTAATGGTAGAGTCATCGCCCTTGGTCGATTTATTTCCAAGTCAACAGAAAGGTGCCTGCCTTTTTTCAAAGTCCTTTAGGGAAACAAGGGGTTTGAATGGACAGCAAAGTGTGCGGAGGGTTTCAAGCAGTTGAAGAAATATATGGGACAACCTCCATTGTTAAGTAGCCCGCTTTTGGGTGAAAATCAATTTGTGTACCTTGCGTACACGCGGTATGTGGCCTTGTTCTAGTTAGGGAAGAATGTAACCTTCAAAAGTTTGTTTATTATGTTTCCAAGGCCCTCATTGGAAGGGTGTTATTTTAATGCAGAAAAGTTGGTTTATTTGCTTGTTGTCGCTGCTTGAAAACTTCGAGCTTATTTTTCTGCACATCCAATCATTGTATATACAAATACTCCTCTCTGGAAAATTCTTCATAAACCGGATTCGTCTGGTCGTTTGCTCACCTGGTCGATAGAATTGACTGAATTTCAGATAGACTATCAGCCTCTGCGAGCTATCAAGGCACATACTTTGGTAGATTTCGTGGCAGAGACTAGTTTCAACAATCCAAGCGAAAAGGAGATTTCCCCTCAGGCCACGTCCACCTCTATTCCTTTTCAGTGACCTCGTCCTGACTATTGTTGGGAATTACATGTGGATGGACCAGCTAGCAAGCTGGGAAGCAGTGCGGGCCTCGTATTGGTCCCGCCTGAGCAGGATGTGGAATTTGAGAAGGCTTCACGCTTCAAGTTTTCAACATCTAACAATTAAGCAGAATACGAAGCTTTGATCGCGGGGCTTGAACTCGCGCAAGACATAGGTGTACGCGAGATAATGATCTACAGTGATTCACAGTTAGTAGTAAATCAGGTCAAGGGTGAATATGCAGTTCATCATCCAGTGTTGGTTCGGTATTGCGGGATGGTAAAGGAAATTTTGAAGGACTTTGATTATTGGGAGTTAGTCAGAATTGATCGCGGGGATAACATGCGCGCATATTATATTTCCAAGATGGCTGAGGACGAGATTCAGTTTTTACACCCAGGCGTCATGATCGAATATCTGGAAGTACCTGCAATAGAAAAAAAAGGTAATCATGGACATTGAGCCTGTAACAAAATGCTAGATTGATGACTTAACATATTACACCGAGCAGGGAGTTCTCTCCGAGGATAAGTTGGCAGCAAGAACTATTCAAAAGCGAGAATGTAGGTACACCATCTTGGATAAGGCCCTCTACAGGCGATCGTATACCAGGCCTCTGCTTCGGATGTCTGCGGCCAGAGATGACTGAAGATGTACTTGGGGAAATTCATGAAGGAAAATATGGAGGGCACCCGAGCCAAAGGTCATTGGTAGAAAAGGTTTTGGCTGCGAGGTTTATATTGGATTACGTTGAGGAGAGATGTCGAAATGTACGTTCGGCAATGTGATAAGTGTTAGCGTTACGCTGATATATCTCGGTTTCCTTCTACCGAGTAGAGGCCAGTGGTGGCATCATGGCCGTTTGACATGTGAGGAATAGATTTAATCGGACCTTTCCCATTAGCTCGCTCGAAGTTTAAGTTTATAGTGGTTACTATGGATTACTTCACAAAGTGGCCGGGTAGAAGCTAAGCCTTTGGCCACCATCAGTGAGGTCAATTGGATCGATTTTGTAAATAAGCACATCTGGTGTCATGGGACTTAGTTTTCGGAAAAATTTACAAAGGAATTCGAGCAGATGTGTGTAAAATATTGGCAGTCATCTGTGGCGTACCCTCAAGGAAACGGACAGGCAAAGGCAGCAAACAAGCAAATTTTGCACGCTCTTAAGAGAAGTTTAGAGGATAAGGCTGGGAAATAGGTAGATGAACTGCTATCAGCCTTGTGGACGATCAGAACATCGGCCAGGGGGCCAACGGGTGAAACACCTTTTTCCCTCGCTTATGGTTCAGAAGCTATGACACTAGTGGAAATGTAATTGCCGAGTTATAGAGTGTCTCATTATGATGCAGAACACAATAGTGTTGCTCAAGCAGTTGATCTTGATTTATTGGAGGAAAAACGAGTAGAGTCTAAAATGAGAATGGCAAATTATAAACATCGAGCAAAGGCCCACCACGATAAGAGAGTTCGGGGTAGGTCATTTGCTGTGGGCGATTGGGTCCTCTGAAAAATTGAAGCAACAGGCCATCGAGCAGAGTGGGGAAAGCTTTCTCCTAATTGGGAAGGTCCTTTTTAAGTTATTAGAGTAGTTAGGGAAGGGACCTATATGTTGCGGATAGAAGAAGGTGACGAGCTGAAGCATCCATGGCACGTAGATCATTTAAAGAAATACTACCGTTGATGGGGAGTGTGCAAGCTGTTTGTTTTCCCTTCTACTTGATTGTAAGTTAGGATGAAATAAATGAGTTTACTATTTACTTTGGGCTTCACTTCTCTTATCTCAGCTGTTGCGTTTAATGTTTGCCTAGATTATGCTTTTTAACGTGCATGAGTTTTTCCTGCTCGATTAAAAAGTTGGTGTTCAGTGGTGTTCAATTGTTATCTCGATTATTCTCTTTCACTAGTAAGAAATATTTCTGCTTGTGAAAGGGTTGATGTTCGAGCATGTTATCTCGATTGCCTTTTCATCGGGCAGGATTTTTCTCGGCTCGATTGAAGGGGTTGGTGTTCGAGTGCAATACAGTTTTCATTTTCGATTCTCTTCGTCGAGCTCGGTATGTCCTTACTCGACTGAAAAGATGGGTGTTCCAAACATATTATATATTATTCTACTAGATGCAAGCAATGATGTTGAAAGAGGAAAACTTCAATATTACATGTTGAAAGGTTGAAATTGTTTGACAACAACATTTTAGAGATACAAAAGTTGTGGCATGCAGACCAAAGGTTTAGGAGTCCGAAGGGATTTCCAGTGGTACGATTAGGGCAGCAGTTTTTTCTTCTCCATTGGCTTCTTTCCCATCCACAATAACGACTACTTCCCTATCATCGCCAGTCGAGTGAGCAGCTATAGTTGCGGCTTCTTGTGAATTGGCCATCCAGATCTGGGTCATCAAATCTGTAACCGTCACTTCAACGGCCTCAGAAGGTGTCTAGATGGCAAGCCCTTTTTGTGAGTCTGATTGGGCCAAGGAAGTCGGTTCGTCCTTAATATAAGGTACCAAGGTGTGGCCTAGGCGGGCAGAGGAGCAGAAAGGGGTATTAGTTCCCCATTCAACGAGCAACTCGGGTCAGATATCTATCCCGCTGCAGGCTAACTGTTTCAAGACGTGGTGCACCCCTTGGAGGTAGAAGGGATATGACTCGTCCTTAATACAGGTCTGGAAGTTTTCGAGTCTTTGTACTCGGCAATTACTGCTTGCCTCTGCTCCTCGCTAAGCCTGGAAAACTCCTCTTTTAGTTTCTTTTCCTTCTCGGCTGCTTCAGTTTTGGTTTGCTCCATCTCGTTGATCGCTGCTCTGAGCTCTTTCCTCACCTGCCCGATGTTGTTGATGGCAGTTTCTTCGGATTTTTTTGGAGAAGTTTAGATGGGATTCTAATATCTTCTTCTCCTCTTCAAGTTTGGACAGCTCAGTCACTTTGTTGGTAAAGCCCTCACTTTGTTTTAGCTCAGCTCAAAGAGTGTTAATTTGCTCTTCGAGTTTGTTCTTTTCAGCGGACAATGAGCCGGAGGTCTTCAGGTTGTCGATGAATTGGTCATTTAGAAGTTCGATCTTGGTGGCCATCTGGAAATTAAAGGAACGAATTAAAACAAAACATACAAGGTTCACAAGTTCGTAAAACAAGGGAAAATTTACCTCAGCCATGCACATCCCGATCTCACCGACTAAAACTAAGCTGAAATGCTCCACACTCCTCTTCCAAAGACAAGTGTGATGCAGCCTCTTTATTATGCCAAGGCCGACTATGACAGCGTGACCTCGCGTCTATTGGTGTTGATATTGTGCAAGTCGGGGACATCAGCCAGCTCGGCGATTAATCCCAGGTCTCGGGCATGTGAAAATTTTCTTTCTGCCACGTGGGAACTAGAGACCCAGATGCATCAGCATGGTCGCTTTTTTCTGTCATAGACCTTGTCCTCCTTGAGGTGGGGAGTTCGGTAGCGAGTCGCTTGGATGCAAATACTTCAGGTGCGACCACGAACATTGTGGGGGTAGGTGAAGTTGACACGGTGATAGTAGGGCTTATCTGCCAGGGGCAATGGTTGGAGGCAGAGTGGCAGCCCAGTTTGATTCAGAATGACCACGATTTGTTCCTCGCCCCATACTTGCTGCTGGGACGGTTGGGAGGCGGGCTGGATCTTGGCTGTTCAATTGAGTATTCCTCTTCGTTGAGCTTTTCCTCATTGCCTGCAGGAATTTGTTGCTGTTGTCGAGCTGCTTCATATCTGAAACGTGATTCAAGACAGATAATTGTCAGATCGAATTTAAACAAGAAAAAGTAAGATACAGACATGAGATGTTAATGTACAGACCGGTCAGGGTAAATGTCGGGGTACAATTGGTTCTAGTCTGTTCGCAGTTGGGACACTCGATAGGGAACCTCCTTCCATGACAATTTCCCGAGTAGGGGTGGGGGTTCTCAACTTCTATGGAGACCCTAGGTTCCACTCCCTCAACAGGCCAACTCAGTACGCAGACCAAACGAAGTAGAGAGGGGTCAGAGGTAAGAGCCACCCAATCTAATACCCAGTCTTGTCCGCCTCTACCTTTTTTGACACCGAGCAGAGTCTTGAATGCTTTGGCTATCGGGTCTTGCTCGGAAGGCATTCTTGTCATACTTGGGAATCTCCAGATCTTCTAAGTATGGGGCGAAGGGCCATCTGACTCAAGATTCGACGAGCAAGGTTTTCCCGTCCCAGGCATCAACTTTATCGGGGCTTTCAGTCAGGAGCTTGAAATAGTTGGGGTTGGACTGACCAATAATACGACCGTTCTTTTTGTCTAAAGAAAACATAAAAAGTTTTCTAAACAAGGTCATGTCGGGTTCGAACCCGAGTAGCCGGCAAGCTATGGTATATGCGGCCAGGAACCTCATGGTTGTAAGGGTCGGGTCGCAGGGGAGGGCATTATTTAAGAGCAGGAATTCACCAATAAAGGGGTCCAGGGGAAGCCTTAGGTCAACGAGGAAGAAGTCAAAATACAAGACCATACGATCTCCTTGAAAGTTGTGCCCGTCTTTTTCGAAATATTACCTGTTTTAAATTCCGACTCCGTAGGGGTGTTCTATGTGTTGAGGGCTACATTTACACCCGAATATTTTCTGTTTGTAACAATATTTTTCGGTAGAGGTAAGTTACTATCCCCTTTCCTTTGTATGTAATAATAGTATACATGAACTGTGGGCTACTCCCATATGATTTGTTTTGAATATGGAGTATGAATAATTTAATTATGAATTATTATTAATTTTTAATTGGTTAATGTGTTAAATGGTTTTAAACCATTATTATGCCGAGTAATACGTTGGAGAGATTGTGTTGGGATGAATCTTGCAAGTCGCGGTGATGCCCAAAATTTATAAATATTAAACGAATGACTCAACAGAGTTGATTTAGGGACAATAAAATATAACGAGTGACGTGCTCGATTCCTACGATAATAGGGAATACTTTGGTGTAGTTTATGATATGTAAAATATTACATACCTTGGTATTTGTGTGTAAGCAAATAAATGCTTAAGTGTTTATTTACTGGCAAATAAGCATGCTTGTTACGTGTGTTGAGGTGACGCCGGCGAGGCACTCTTGTGCATCAGGTTGTCTTTTGTTATGCAGCTCCATAGAAGTTTGTATTTGTATAGTGTGAGGATGGGTTATTGTTATGTAGGGTTATATAAGCTCTACTTTAGGTACTTTGACGTTACTGGTCTTGTACTATCTTTTGATGTCGGAGTTTAACTTCATGCATGTGTATTATATTACCTTAGTTGGTTGGTTGTGGTGTTTATATTAATCACAAGAATGACTATGTTTTATCAGGTGATTTTATTAGCCTATTATTAGTGGGGGCTTAGCTCGTGTTTGTTGTTTTATATATTTGTTCGACACTCGACCCGAGGCTCGTATAGAGATTGGGGGTGGGGTTGTCGCGTTGGTATCGAGCGTGGTTAGGCTATCGGCCGGGGCGGATATGATCCTTTGGCCTAATTGGGTTGAGTGTAGGTTGGTGTGTTTTTTATTTTCTTCTGTAGAGTGTTTATGTGTAGGTGTAAGAATGGTGTGTACTAGGCAAGGTGCTAGCACCGATAGGCCGGATCGAGAGTGTGAATGATGGCGATGAGGGGCAGAGAGAATAATAACCATATGTGTGATGAACAACCTAGGCGGAATCTTGGGCAATGAACAACCACGCTTAGTCTTGAATAATCAACAAGGGATCGATAAATGTGCTTCGATTCTTGCATAAGAATGGTAAGCGATATGGGCCAAGAGCGTAATGCATGTACACGAGGATCCTGCACACACCGAAAAGAGCACCGCAGCCTTGGGATTATAGTCAGGCGATAGAGGCATGTAACTACTATGCTTGATAGATTTTTGAAGATGAAACCTCACAGTTTTGATGGTGAACCAGATGCCAAAAAAGCTGAAAGATAGGTAGAAAGTATGGTTAAGATATTGAGCACTGCGGTGTAGTGATGAAGACAAGGTGTGCAGTGTACAAGCTTGGGGTGATCTTGATCATTGGTGGCAGTATTATTGGAGAGGCTGGGGCGAGACAGGGTGCCACGATTTGGGCTACTTTCTTGCATGAGTTTAAGGCTCGGTATATTCGAGAGTTGTTCGGGTAAACGTGAGGCGAGTTTATTACTGCGGAGCGGGTGTGATAATGGCGCAAAGTATTCAACCAAGTTTCTGTAATTGGCTCGACATTGTGCTTATCTTGTACCGATGAAGAAAGGAAGATAGAAAAGTTCGTCATGAAAGGATCAAGACAAAATACCGTTGGCAATTGTTATCCTTGTGACTTATGGACTACAGGGAGGCAATTGACAGGGCCTATGGTATTGAACATGATATTGAGGAGCACCGTGGTAAGGCCACTTTTGATGTGAAGCCATAGGCCAAAGTCGCTGGCGTGGATAGAGTTTAGCTATAGCGTGTATAGGTGGGGGAAAATCCTAGCCTAGTGAAAAGAAGGTACTTCTTCCTCTACCGCCCTGTCAGAACCGATCAAATTCGGGGTTAGTTTGTACTTTTGCTGAAGCCAAGGCATACGATGACAAATGTTACTTGAAGCCGAGAGTGCTATAATTGTGGCATGAAAGGTCACATGAGGAAAGATTGCCCTAAACCTCAGTGGTAGTCGGTGCTGGGTATGGCAACATAGTTAGTTGCAGGTCGAGAGGGATAGCGATGGGAAACCTAAAGTTCGAGGGTCGTGATTTGCCTTAGATCAGAGGGGTGTTCTAGAGTCTACCACCGTAAAAAAGAAGTACACTTACTGTTTTCAGTACGAAAGCACGTGTTCTTATAGATCTGGTTCATCACATTCATACAGATCTCATTTTGTGGGAATTTATGTGTTCTTCCCCGCTTGTTGCCTTACGTGTCGGAGGTGTCTACCCCAATGGAGGAGTGTGTGATTGCTACTTGATGTATCGGGCGTGTGATATATGTATAAATAGTCACACTTTACATGCAGATCTAGTAGTCCTACCCATACGCAATTTTAATGTTATTGTAGGCATAGATTGGTTATGTGTGCATCATGCTGTGGTTGATTGCCATCGTAAGGTGATAACATTTTATGTGTCTGACATACCTGAGTTTATGCTTATGGGCGAAAGGGCCATGGGTGGCTTGTCTTTTATTTCTACTATTTGGGCTAGAAAATTGTTATCACAGGGTTGTACTGGTTATCTGGCTTCCGATTTGGATGTGAGTATAGCTGAACCGAAACTATAAGATATTCATGTGGTTTTTGAATTTGTAGATGTGTTTTCTATCTTGAGTATGCCACCGATAGAGAGGTTGAGTTCTATATTGAGCTATTGCCAAGCATATAACATCGATATCAAAGGCACCCCTATAGAATGGCGCCAGCAGAGTTGAAAGAATTGAAGGTACAGTTACAAGAGTTGCTAGACCGTGGGTTTATTAAACTGAGTGTATCACCATGGGGTGCACCTGTGTTATTTGTGAAGAAGAAGGATGGCACGCTGCAGTTATGTATTGACTACCGTTAGCTGAATCATGTTACTATCAAGAATAAGTATTCACCGCCACATATTGAGGATGTGTTTGATCCGTCTGAGGGATCGCCAGTGTTCTCTAAACCGGATCTACGTTGTGGTTACCATCGGTTGAAAGTTCGGATCGAAGATGTTCAAGACAACCTTACGATGCGAGGCATGACCATTATGAATTTGTGCTTATGCCTTTGGGTTGACTAATTCTCCCATCAGTATTTATGGATTTGATGAGCAGGGGTTTTTCGGCGGATATTGGATGTGTTGTAGTGTTCATCGATGATATCTGGTATATTCTAAATCCTGAGAAGCATGCCTTTCATTTACAAACTATACCGAATTACTTCGGAAGAAGCAATTGTTTGCTAAGTTCAACAAATGTGCATTATGGCTTGAAGAAGTTGCATTTACGGGACATGGGTGTCTTTGGTATTTCGATTGATCCTTCTAAAGTAAAGTTGTGGTAAACCGAAAAGACCCGAGACAGTGATAGAGGTGCGGAGTTTCTTGGGGTTAGCTGGTTACTATCAAAGATTTGTTGAGGGATTTTCGAAAATAGCCATACCTATGACTTCTTTTACACATAAGAAGACATCGTTTGTATGGAGTGACAGATGTGAGAACAATTTCCAAGAATTGAAACGACGACTGACTACAGCTCTAGTTCTTGCTCTTACCAGTGGTTGTGATAACTTTATTCAGGTGTGTATATTGATGCCTCCAAAGAAGGTTTAGGTTGTGTGTTGATGCGAGCGGAAAGTTATTGCATATGCTTCGAGGAAGTTAACTCCTACGAGCGAACTATTATACCCATGACTTAGAATTAGATGCGATTATTTTTGTTTTGCATAAGTGGAAGCATTATCTTTATGGAGCCAAGTTTGAAGTATATACTGATCACAAGAGTTTGAAATATTTATTCTCGTAGAAGGAACTAAATATGCGACAACATAGATGGATGGAAAAGCTTAAAGACCACGATTGTTCTATCTTGTACCATCCTGGTAAAGCCAATGTGGTAGAAGATGCATTGAGCAGGAAGACTTATCTATCTTGCTTGTTGGTTTGAGAATGGAAGATGCTTGAAGAGTTGAGGGATTGGGATCCTTGTGAGTTTGTACATGGGGTATTGTTTGCTAGTGTTCGAGCTACACCTTTGTTATTTCAAAGCAGATAAAGGAAGCTCAAAAGAATGATTCGTAACTACTAAAATAGTGGATATTGTAAACCCCGTCTATTTTATATCAAATAAATATCAGAAATGAACTACTAATTATTTCTTGTATGTTTCAGGAGCAAAGATACAAAAGAAAAGAAAAAGAAGAAAGAAAATCAAAAAACAAAAGAAACAAAAAAAGAAAGAAAATCGAAAAGCAAAAGAAAAAAGAGAAAACAAAAAGAAACGAAAAAAAGAAAAAGAATGGGGCCGCCGGTTGCCCGCCACTTTACTTGCCCCCTAATTAATTTCCCATATATATACTCCCTCAATCTCTCTCACTCTGATAATCCCTCATTCCCCGAGCCCCAGCTCTCTCTCTCCCCTCAATTCCCAGCGCACTCTCAGCTCTCTCTCTCTCCTCATAAACCGCCCCCACTAATTTTCTCCCTCAATTTCCAGATCGCATAAACCCAGCGAGTCCCTTTTTCTCTCATCATTTTCCCAGCCGGCCCACTCACCCATAAATACTCCCTCTCTTACCCGCACGCACACACACACAAATATATAAAAACGCACACACAAAAATACACATAAACATATATCTTGCCGTAGGAGTAACAAGTTTAAAACTTAAGTCTGGTTCCGCCAACCGAAAAGGCCAAAATCTATCCAAATAAAAGTCACTCTGCCTCAGAGTTGACTAGCCAAATCCAGTTCAAATCAGGTTCAAATCAGGTTCAATTCAGCTCAAATCCAGGTTCAATTCAGCTCAATTCAAAACAAAAAAGACTCCCTCTCCCCGAAGGACCCGGCCTAAAAGGTAATATCCTTTAAGAGCGTGTTTTTATTTTATTTGTATTTTCTATCTTTTATTTATTTTTCAAAAATTGTATTTTAAATCCGGCACAATGTAGCCAATATAAGCCGTTGTGCTGCCCGGATTAGATTAGGAAATATTTTGTAAAAGAGCCGTTATAATGGCCAAATATTCTTAAATGTGTTTGTAATTATTGGAAGGAGGCGGTCATGAAGTAAATAATGTAGCCACGAATGTATCTTTAATTTTCCCTTGTCAAAATAAGACCTTATTTATTTGCTAGATTAATATAACAATGAGCATATTTCACCAAAAACGCTTTGAGACGAAAGGCGAGTTGGGTGCCTAGCCTTCAACTCGTAACTTAGCCCCGAACCCGCTTTCTAAAATCTCGGTTTTCTTTTCGGTTTTCCTTTATTTTTGCCTTAAAATAAAGGTGGCGACTCTAAAACATTTTGGATCCAAATGAGGCCGCAACATCTTTCTTTGCACTTTCACGCTCTCCTCTAAACAAGGAAGAATGGGAATGGAAAGGTGATGTAGTTCTATGTCTTGGTATCCCGAAATAATGGATAACCGGACATAGAAAACCTAAGGCACTCATAGTGATTCAAAGCGAGCCATAAGGCTATTTTTATAATAAATCCACAAAAGGCAACCGAGGCGCATTCCAACGCTTATCGACACTCCTCCCGCACTTTTGATTTCGTCCTCCCTAAACAAGGGAGGGTGGAGCAGAGGCTGGTGTCCCGCACTGCGTCACGCGCACCCCTAAACAATGCAGCGCGCGCAGTCGCACCCCAGGAACCTCACGGTGGCGACTGGCTGGGAGTTGTTTTATTTTAAATAAAATGGAGGGCTAGACTCATAAAATAAAACCTTTTTGGCTTTTCTTTGTTTTTGGTCGCAATATGCTCGTTATATTAATTTACGCATTTCAATAAAGTGTTCCCATTACGGTAGTGGCTATATTTGTGGATATGATCCTCCATCGCGGCAGCCAGCCTCGTTCCGATATCATTCTGCATGTTCGAGAGTATTAAAAAAAAATTCAAAAAAAAAATATATATATATATATATATATATGTATATATATAAGCGGTCTAAGTATATTGGAAACTCCATTGATACCCCAAAAGCATTCTCAATGTGGTATCGCGGAGCATAACGCCGCGTGCTTGGCCGATCAAAACCTTCAAATACTATTATATATATATACATAAAAAAAAAATTTCGAAAAATCAAAAAAAAAATACATATCACATATATTACAATAAATTCCGGGCAGCACAACAAAAGAGCTGGGGCTTTACTTCCGACTCTATTTTCTTTCATTTATTTCTTTTTCATTTTTTCTTTTTTCACTTTATCTCAGAACTCAGAATTTGTACATATTTACATTCATTCTGTCATTTTACTTTGGGGGCATAGGACCAAAATTTGTAATTAATAGGGATAGATAGTTTCTCCACTTTTCTTTCTATTTCTTAATGTGATGTGCTTGCTTGCTCGCGCTCAAACTAAACAAGCCGAGAAAATCCACACAAACAAAGAAGACAAAGCCATAATCGTTCTATTTTTTCTGTTACATATCAGAAATAAATAAAGGCTTTATCGCTTTTAGATACCGCACACACGTGCACGCATGTAAATATATTCGAATCGTTACCCTACACCATGGCCCTACCCCGCATAAGCCAACGTTAGAGTGCATATAGTTTTTCAGACACTTCGCAGCCGACCGGTTTTTGCATTTTGAATTGTGGGTCGCCTGTCGAAAAAAAAAAAAAAAATCAGAAAATCAAATCAAATCAAAATATATATATATATATATATATATATAAATATATATGTCAAAAAAATAAAAATGCGCAAGTTCAAAAAAATATATATATACATAGTAAGTGCGCACACAAAAAAAAAAGTATCCATATAAATAACAAACAGGGGCTGATTTATAATTCTCGGATGCTCGACCTAGATCATTTCGGATGGTGGATCTGGAAAGAGTATAGGCCGCTTCGCCTAGACCGCCCGTCTGGAGGAGTCGGCGTGTGGAATACGTTGGTCCTATACTGGAGAAAGAATCCACTGCTCCAGAAAAGTCCCGAGGCAGATCAAAATAAAGCGTGTGCTTATCAGGTCAATGTAGGGAACATGAAAATATAATAATAAAAAAATTATTAAAAAAAAAAAAAAAAAAAGAGAGCCCTTTTCTATATGTTGTCTTCTGTTTCCCAAAACATGTAAAGACAGGAAATTTCCCCCTTCCCCCTCACCATTATTTTCGATCACCATCACCAGTTGATAAGTGCATCAGTCATTCTTGATCTAGCAAGTCCTACTTTGAGATGTCAAGGTCTACCACCATAAAATAAAAATAAAAAAAATAAAAAACAAGAAAAGAGAAAAATAATAAAAAAAAAGAAATTAGAAAAAAAAAAGACCCGATAGGGAGCCAGAAAAGAAAAGAGAGCTAGAAAAGCGAAGAAGGCGTAGAATTCGAAAGACAGAAATCCGAAAAGGCCGACCTAAGGACTAGGGGCTTTCAAACCCCAGGGGCGTCTCTTCCGCTCATATTGATACCTACAGCCCATCTGTGCAAAAGTATGCTCACAAATCCATTTGGCCTCCGTTATTTCAAAAGTTCAACCATGTCCTCAGATCGAGCTTTGCAAAGGTATCTATCTATAGTCGCATCTGATAAATTCTTATTAGCCTGTCGAGTCTCCTTCTTGATCTCTGAGCACCACATATCGCTGAAATATCTATAAAAAAAAAAAAAAAGAATGAAGATGACGAGTCAACTCATGAGAAAACATGATAAGTCTACACGAGTTGATGATGAGTCATCAAGAAGATATGGACCCGAAAACTTTTAAGAACACAAGAAATCCAGAGCAGGCAAGTCGTCTTGACCAGAATCACCTTCGACCCATTAAACAGCGATACACTAGGGGCTTCCAACCATACACACATCCTCTTCCAAATGCCTGAACAAACCCACCAATTTCCAAAGCCTAACCATCTCTGAAACCCAGCTTCTCAAAACTGGGGCTACTCCACCCTTATATATATCCACCAAGAGTGACAATCTTCTTTTATCCCAAGAGAGAGAATCTTTTCAAGCACTCTCCCAAATTGCTCCGAGAGGTCAAAAAAAAAATAAAAAAAATTTTCTCTCGTAAAAAAAAAAAAAAGAAAAAGAAAAAGGGGAAGAAAAAAGAAATTTCCCTCTCGCAACAGAAAAAGAAAAAAAAAAAAAAAAAGAAAGAAGAGCCTCTCCTGAGCAATTGTTTCAAAATAATTCTCTCGCAACAAAAGAAAAACATCAATCACTCTTGGACTGCCCCATAACCCACAACCAAAAGCCAAAAGTCGACCTCCCGACCATACCCACAATCAGGTTTAGAGACCAAATTCTCATCCAAACCCACAGTCTAAAAGGCCACCCAATAATCGCCATGCGATCGCCTTTCCCAAAATAACCAAACCCATGGCCGAAAATACCTTTGAGCAAGAGGCCGATCAGATCCTCAATCCTAAAGCTAATCCATCACAAACACTTAAACACTACACCCCAACCTAGTTGCCACCTATAACTCTGCTTCAATCGGATGCAACGTGATCTGGGTCCAGGACAGAACTCCTTGCTAAAAACACATAAAATTATCAAAAGATAAATAGCTAGGGTCCATAAACACTGCGATATTCGGCGATAAGCTCTGGATCATGACTCTTCTTTTGTCCAGTAGAGTCGTCTCACTTTCTTTGAGCATACTTATTTCTGTCTCCTACAAAAGTTTCTCCAAATTGAGTCTTTCTGGGACTGTCTCCAGTTAATCTCTTCAGAAAATTGCCCATTCCATCTTACAAGTTTTGTTTGATTAAGTTCATCCTGGGGCTTCTCTTGCCAAACCCATTGGATACATAAAAGGCTCATTATCTCCAGAGGCAGCTATCATTTCCACCTCTACCCGAAGAAGCGAAAAGGCTACACAGCCATGATCCCTCAAGAATAAGCGGCTCCTCCTCGCATGCATCGAAAGACTGGCTCCCTACAAGGTAAACAGCTCGCTAGGTTGAAAACCCGAAAGGGCGGCCTAGGCAAAAGTTAGAGCACAAAAAAAAAAAAAAAAAAAAAAAAATAATAAAAAAAAAAAAAAATGGTTCCTCCGAGGCATTGATTAGTAGGGCTCACTAGTCCTGGTTGAATTCCTTTATTTTGAATGATGCACTAGTCAAAAGGCTGAAAATTGACCCAACACATCATCCGCCTCCATTTCGAATATCAACTCCTATACACATAACCCTCCAAGGCCAACCAAAAATCACATCTCAAGCTCTAATATTACATTTCCATCACCTTGCCTTATCCTGTCTTAACATGTTTAAGAAACGGATGGTATACATACACATGCAAATGTTTTTTTTACAAAAAAAAAAGAGAGAAAGGGAAAATTCCATTCGCATGCTTGCATCTTTCTACTACATCTTATCAGGTCTTTCGCCGCATCGACCTATGAATGTTCTGTCAGCATCTCGCCAAGGATCACCTCCCGAGGATCCTCCACAACATCATCAAAAGTCACAAAAAGTAAAGTCCATATCCCCAGCAGATCAATCGACAAATGGGCGGCGGCGTAAAAGCGATAACAAGAAGGAAGGAAATTTCGGCTAAGGCGAAAAGTGCGACAACAAAAAAAATTCAAAAAAAGAACCTGCAACAAAATCAAAGCATGTGCAAGAAAAACAAAGAAGAACAACAACAAAGCAGACGAGCAAAGGCCAAGCCAAGGTAAGAAAAGGTAAGTATTTTACCTATTTTCTATGCATCAATAGCTACATTGGAAAACTTTCCTTTAAGAGGCATACAACCCTGATCAAAGGGAAATGTTTTGGTCTCCGAGCAAAGGCAAAGATTCTCGAGGACGTCTCATGCATCACAACACTTGATAAACTACCTTTACAACACATACATCCGAAATACCATCTTTTAGAAATGCGATGGATATCGCATTCAGCGTGCGATGCAATGGATATTGCATCGCTTCGGTCGATCGACGCGATGAATATCGCATTCGGCGTGCGATGCAATGGATATTGCATCCGTCTTCCGATGTCGATGCGATGAATATCGCATTCGGCGTGCGTGATGGATAATGCATCCGATCTTCCGATGTCGATGCGATGAATATCGCATTCGGCGTTGCGATGCAATGGATATTGCATCGTCTTATGTCGATGCGATGAATATCGCATTCGGCGTTCGCGATCAATGGATATTGCATCCGTCTTCGATGTCGATGCGATGAATATCATTCGGCGATGCGATCAATGGATATTGCATCCGTCTTCCGATGTCAATGCGATGGATATCGCATTCCGCGATGCAATGGATATTGCATCGTCTTCGATCGATCGATGAATATCGCATTCGGCTGCGATGCAATGGATATTGCATCTGTCTTCCGATGTCGATGCGATGAATATCGCATTCGGCGCGATGCAATGGATATTGCATCCGTCTTCCGCGTCAATGACGATGGATATCGCGATTCAAATAAGCCGCGATGATGCAATGGATATTGCATCCGTTTCTTGCAGGTCAATGCGATGGATATCGCATTCGGCCGCTGCGATGCAATGATATTGCATCCGTTTCTCCGCATCAATGCGATGGATATATTCGCATTCGGCGCGATGCAATGGATATCGCATCGTCTTTTCCGATGTCAATGCGATGGATATCGATTCAATAAGCCAAGCGATGCAATGGATATTGCATCCGCTCTTCCAAATGGTCAACGATGGATATCGCATTCGGCGATCGGTAAGGCGATGCAATGGATATTGCATCCGTTTTTCAGATGTCATGCGCTTTATGGATATCGCGTTCGCCATAAGCGATGCAATGGATATCAGATCCGCTTTC
>JABEVN020003852.1:0-16674 GCA_013146195.2 Codonopsis lanceolata | reverse complement strand
GAATAAAGGTATGTTAAGCAAAGTAATATTTATAAAAGATTATAAAAGAATATCAAAAGTAATAATAAAATAGTTTCTTACTTCTATTTGTTTTTTCATTTTATTCTATTAATATTAGAGAAAGTTGTTAGAAAACACTATTAAAAATATAATAGTAGAAAATACAAATTTTTTAATGAACTGTGTCATTTTTTTGTGTTATTTATTATTATTTTTATTATTTAGATTAATTGGAAAAAAAAGTTGGTGGGTTGGCCAGCCTAACCCACAACTTGAATGGGTTGGGTTGGGTTGGAATTTCCCACCACATTTCATGGGTTAGCGCCCCACCGCCAAATGGTGGGTTATAAGCGGGTTGCGGGTTGATCATGCATTCCATATATAAGGAAGTTATAACATCGGGTTTAAGTGATAACATTTTCCAAAGAATAAAGCACAACGTAATGGAAATTAAACTTTATTTTAGTAGTAATGCCAAAGAGAATGTTGGTCATGATACAAGCAAATTATTAATGATCTGTTAAGTTGAATTACTGAAACAAACATAAGCATGCTATTAATACAAGGACAAATATATTAAACCTTGGCAAACATGATGGCTTCTTTAGTAACTGTTGGGCTAATCTCATTGTGATTCTTCACATATTCCCCAACATTCACCTTCTTGTACCCCTCATCCTGCAGCCCCTTGTCGTGTACAGGTTCAATCTCTACATCGGATGGGGGATTATAGAACAACGCCATGGAAAATCGCTCTGCTTCCATTTGAGTAATAACTCGATGCCATGGGCTCTTCATTTTCCCATTGCTCATTATTTCCATCAAGTCTCCCAAGTTTACTAACAAGGTGTCCTGTGGCCATGGCACGGTGATCCATTGTTTCATGTCCTTGAGCACTTGAAGTCCTCCAGTGGCTCCCATTTCCATTAAGAGAGTGATCGCACTTGGATCAGAATGTGGGCTTATCCCAATTGCAAGATCAGGCCTCGGGCATGGCGGGTAGTAATTCACCCTCACTTTTATCTCACTCTTTTTGGGCTCAAAGTTTTGCAAGAAAACATGTCTCTCTAGTGATAAAGCCTCTGCTAGGATTTGAAGTAATTCATCCAACAGTTTTCTTGCTTCATCCACATATTTTTCCACAGCTGGCCTACCATGGAGAACTTGCTTAGGTTGTTCTTGGATCAATATTAAAATATAAGGAAAATATAAAAATATTGTTATAAAAAAGAAAGTTTTAAATAAGACAATTATTTTATGACGGATGAAAAATGAAAGCATGACAATAATTTTGAGACGGAAGTAATAATAGATAAGGACATCCCAACGACAACATGACCTTGAGATTATTAGATTGCTGGGCTCAAGTCGGGGTTCGACTCAAGTGGTCCGACATGGTGATGCCTTTAAGTTATCAAAATAAGTTGTTTAAGACCATCTCCAACAAGAAACTTTAAATTTGGTCAGATTTTATTTTAAATTTAATCTATTTTAGCACCAAATACTATTCTAACTCCAACTTACAACCCCAAATATAATATTTTTTTAGCATATTTTATTTTTATTTCTTTTACTTAATTTAACAAAATGTATATTAATTTGCTATTAACCTTTTAAATAATAATTATTAAGATTGCACAATTAATAATTTTAGTATATTTAATTGTATGTCTTTTATTTGTGGTGTGTTATATGTATGCACTTTTAAGTTTATAAATGTTCTAATAATTTTAATATGTATACATTTTTTTTAGTTTAAATGTGAAATTGGTGTTCTCTAAGTAGCATAATAATAATTTATTTATTTATTTGTATATAATATTTACAAATAATTGAAAAAAGTTAATCAGTTATAAATTATTGAATTAATAATGTTCAATAATTTAAAATACTTAATATTATTATTATTTATTTATTATTTATATTATCTAATATTAGATATTTATTAGTTTTTAATACATTTAAATTAAGAATATTATATTATAAATAATTTTAACAATTTTAAAATCATTAAAAATTAATTTATACCATGTGTCCCCACCAATACTAAAATTTGCGATATCACTGTACACAACCCAAAATTTGGGAAATGGGGTACTCTTGGAGTTGCTCTAAACCAATTTTTGTAAATAAGGTGGTGTGTAAGAACAACAAATGCTTATTTTTATCTATCTTAATTTTTGAAAAAAAGGAGGACAGGAAATTTTAAAATTGAACTAAACCATTAGATTTATTTCACAAAATAGAAGATCAATTGGTTGAAATAAATGACTAGTTGCCAAACTTCCAAGCTCATTTGCTCGTTTAAAATATAAGTGAGACGTGCTTGAAAAACTCAATTCAACTTTGTAGTTCTAGTTCCAACTCCTAAACGGTGTCGGTCTATACAAAAGTTGGCCTTGATTCAAGAGAATACCTGAAATTGGGTGGTCTTTCAGGCCAAACATGGAGGAGACCTTGATCAGTTGCATTCTTGGGAGCTGCCGTCATAGTGAGCCGATCAATCCAATCCAACCGTTGATCCTCCGATTTCACGAAATTCCGGCCATACCCCATGTTATCAGTATTCATATAGTATCCAACACTAGCTTTCTTTTCTTCAAAAGGCAATCCAAAAAACCCCTTCACACTCTCCCTAACATCATCCAAAACCCAATCCTCTATCCCATGATTAGTGATAAGAAACAAACCCCACTCCCTAACACCAATGGCTAGCTTGGCTAACTCTTGGGTTCGTCCCTCAGGTTCGAACCCAACTCGTAGTTTAGCCACATCTATGCTCGGAATGGTCTCACCATGAACAAAATTTGACTCAATTATGTGGTTAGGATCGGATGGTGAAACCATTACAAACCGTTTGGGTAAGTGTTTGAGTCCTTGGCGGGCTAATTCTTGAACCACGGGGACCCTACTGGTTTGTAATTGACCATTTTCATCAACGAAGCTTGCTTGATGGTAGCAATCTTCAACCGTATTCGCCATTGGCATTAAGCAAAACACAAAAGATTAGCTGCAGGGTTTTGGGATTTTTGCCTGGTGACAGACTGATTAGAGGCCTATATATTAGAGCATCGTACTCTATATCTCATTCTATTCACCTCGTTTTCTGTTTCATTTATATTTTTTCAACACTCTAAAAAAATTATTCACTATAATAAACACTTTTTACACAACACTCTATAAACATCAAATCTCTCAAAGCTCAACTAACAAACCTAATTAGCAATATATTTTTCATTTTTTTATTTCTATTTTCTTACCATGATTGGAAAAAAATATTTTAAATTTTAAATTTTATAATCTATGATTTTTGTTTTGAATGATTTCAATTACATTTATTCAAGAATATATGTCAATCTAAGAGGAAATTTATTTTTAAAATACATTTTCATTTTAATTTTTTTTGTTCCCTCATAATTAAAGACGCGAGACAAATATTTTTATTAATTGAAAAGAATTCATAGCTAATTCACAAATTTAATATTAATAAAATATGTATCTTTCTATTTGATTGATTGATAAATTTTACGATGATATAACAAAAAGAATAAATTTCAATTGCAACGATGGGAGCATTAAGAACAAAAAGTGGTATTATTAATTACACTACATCATATTTAGTGTTAAACCTCAAATCTCTCGTTAACTCAACTAACAAACCTAACTACTGACATATTTTTCATACTTTTTATTTCTATATTCCCACCACAATTATAATAAAATATTTTAAATATTATATGAAATAAATGTTCAATGTTTTAATAATTTCAAAAATCACTTTTATTTCAAAATATATGTCAATCTAAGGGGCAATTTATGTTTAAACTACATTTTCATTATCATCTAAAAATTATTTTAATTACTTCAAAACTACTTACTCTTGAAAAAATGACAAGACAAAAAGAGAAAATATTCAATAAAGGATGTGAACCAAATATATATATATATATATATATATATATATATATATATATATATATATATATATATATATATATATATATAATCACAAATGTATAGTTTCCCCTTCAAAATCATACTTTTGAATTTTTGATTTTTGAGTTACCCTTCCACTCTTTCTCTCTCTTATCTTCTGTCTTTTGGTTTTATTTCTCATTCTCTCTCTTATCTTCTTCATATTTTCTCTATCATCACTACCATCTCCTCTCTTTTAATTATTTTAAAACATTTTTCTCTCTTTAAACAAAAAAAAATAGTAACTAAAACAAAAATAATAGTTCCGGAGTCAAGAAAACAAAAAAAATAAGTTACAGATCAACAAAACAAAAATAATTTAATGTGGAGGTTAGTAAAATAAAATAATTTACGGAACAAAAGTTTTAAAAAAATTCTTACAAAAAAAAGTAAAACAAAAATATGTTAGTAAAATAAAAATATTTGATGGAACAAAAATAATAGTTACGTAGTCAATAAAACAAAAACAATTTAAACTGAGGTTACTAAAATAATTTCATTATTTTTTATTTTAGCTTATTTTCTTATCATAAATTTATTTATTCATAAAATACAAATATAATTTAATAAAAACAATCATTCAAAATGAAGAACTTATTTGAGTTCAGATTTTATTTGTAGGACAGAAAAAATTCAAGTTTGTTAGAAAACATTCATTATACAAAGTTTTTAAATAATATAAAGTGTTCAGAGTTGTCAGATCATGAATTGACACTTAAAATTAGTGTTCCAGTAATGTTATTGAGAAATATTGACCATGCTGCAGGGTTGTGCAATGTAACAAGACTAATCATCATAAATCTTGTGGATCATATTATTGAAACAAAATTTTTAAAATGAAGCAATGTTGGAGAAAAGGTTTTTATCCTAAAATTGTCATTAACTCCATCCGATATAAGACTGTCTTTCATATTCCAAAGAAGACAATTATCATTGCTGATATCATATGTAATTACAATTAACAAGTGCCAAAATCAATAATTGCATATAGCCGTAGGTCTCTTTTTGAAGAAACTAGATATTGATATGCGGTAAAAATGAAAAACTAACTAATAAGATAATAAATGTTGTGTATAAGGAATTTTTTTAGAATCTATAATGATTAATGATATATTTATGTGTGATTATTAATAAACCGATTCTTTTTATTTTATCCTTTAAGATTTTTTATCCTCTTTATTTTGGTTATGTACGATTTAGTTGACGTGAGTTTAATGCATGAGTTAAAAAAAACTAATTGATCATAAATTCATAATAACTAAATAAAAAAAAGGAGAGGGAGAGAGAAAATGCATGGGGTAGAAGAAACGTGAATTAACTATTCCATTATAACTCCCTCCATATTTGGAGCGAGGCTTAAAAGATTTCTATGGCTGTGGTGAGGTTGAGTGGCCATTGAGGGCTTCTGTCTGGCTAAACAACTCTAAACAGAGTTTTAGAGGGTGGGTAAAGATACCCATTGTGGCTGCCCTTAAATTTGGCTAAAAAAAACTCTAAAGAGAGTTTTAGGGGGCGGGTAAAGTTGTCCATGGTGGCCGCCCTTACTAATTTTATTTAAGAGTTGCTTTCGGAGTAGAAATTTTATTATATTTTTCTCAAGCTGGTTCAACTATTTGCCAACAAAAACCAAGAACAAGATAAGGATGGGTGACAGTGTCCCGGAATCAAGTAATTTAGACCCCTTTGGAATTTTGTTTGATCTAATTTAGATTTGTCTTCACCGCTCATTCATTCCCGCTGCATTCTGACAAATGATATTAGGAGTTATAACGTGTGTTATTATTATGAGTTTTTATGTTAAAGTCATTAAATAATAAGTTGATGATTATATGAAATATATATGTCATTAATTAGAAAATAATATGTTTAATTTAACGATGTAAATATCTAAATAGATTTGATCTAACGATATTAATACTAAAACTTATTATAATACCACAAACTGTAACTCTTAATAGCAATTAACATACCTCTTCTCTATACGAATTGACTTTATACGAATTTTAAAAATATATTTATATCGTATATAAGTTTTTTGGGCATATTTTTTGGTAGTGTCAAATTAGTGAGTTTCATATTTTTTATCATCTCACAATTGGTAAGAGTATGGATCAACTAATTTTACTTTTTTTTTTTGGTTTACTCAACTAATTTTCGATAGAATATTTAACGTATATTTCCTCCATTTTGAGTAAAAAGTTTCCATTTGAAAATCAAATTTTTTAAGAAACTGATACTTTCAATAATCAATTTGTAATAAAATCGAAAGTGAACTCTTTAAGTAAAACATCCCAAAATAAAATAATGAACTCTTTACCCAAAATAAAGAGAATATTAAGTTATTTTGAGAAGTGAAATAATATATTTTGAAAGATTAGTATTACGTCCATCCGAAATTAAATGCCTCGATTTTTGTATGTCTTTGGCTAAAATGAGTGTTTATACTTTATTTTGGACTTTTATGTTTTACACATTTACTATCTATCATATTATCGTAACCACATGTCATACTTTATGCGAATGATAGGAGATTCATTCACATATGTACTACTCCTAAAATAGCTCAAAACATATTTTTACTTCAACTTTTAATTATAAAGAAATAAAAAGAGGCAAATACTTTCGGGGTTGAAACAATGTTATGATTCATGAACTTTAAACTTTTAAAGATAATTAAATTCTTATTGGACACTCTCTCTATTTTTTGACAAATAATCCACTATTTAATTTTGAGATGTTACATTTAAAGAATATAATTTCAAAATTATATCAACAATTTTTTTTTTTCTTATTTTACCTAGATAATCCCTTCACCATACCCCCTCCCAATTGTGTGGGAGCTTGGCACGTGAAACACCAGAAAACCCTCCAAATATGTTGATTATCCTCAAATATTTTTGTATTTATAATCTAGTAATACTTATATATCTTTTAATTATTAAACTTTCTAAACATATGTTTTTTTTTTTGCATAGGATGGAAGGAGTATGGATTTAGAAAATAATCAATTTGACAAAAAAAATCAAAACATGCCTTATCAATTAAGAGCTTGTTTGGTGGAATGTTTTAACCAAAATGTTGACAAAAAATACAGTATTTTCTCTTTTAAAATGATCTAAAAGGCAACGTTTTAAAAATGT
Source organism: Codonopsis lanceolata (assembly GCA_013146195.2). Lineage (NCBI taxonomy): Eukaryota > Viridiplantae > Streptophyta > Magnoliopsida > Asterales > Campanulaceae > Codonopsis > Codonopsis lanceolata. The sequence goes on along the minus strand of JABEVN020003852.1, from coordinate 9,559 downwards.
GTTGCGGTTAGAAACGCTTCAATTTTGAGCAGTGAGGGAAAACAAATGTTTTAAGACGTTGCGTCATTTTTTACAACTACTCGGTTTATGAAAATAACGTTTTGAAATAATTTCACAAACGTGTTTATATATATAAAACTGTGTTTTAAAAAGGCTGCACCAAACGAGGTCAAGAAGACTTAGTGCTTATTTGGTGGAGCGTTTTAACCAAACCGCTGACAAAATATGTAGCATTTTCTCTTTAAAAGTATTTATATGAATCGTTTTAAAACGCAGTGTTTTAAAAATGTTTAAAGTTTTAAAACGCTCTAAGTTAGAGCATTTTCAAAATATGTTATGTTTATAATTACACTATTTATGAAAATAGTGTTTTGAAATAGTTTTCTAAACGTATTTATAAAATAGAAAAAAACGATATTTTAAAAATACTACATTTTAGAAACACTGCATTTAAAAAAAATTATATTTTAAAATGTTGTACCAAACAAGACGTTAGTAATGAATTTTGTTAGTTTCGCGAAAAGCTAAGCAGGCTGACACAAACAATGCACGTATCCAAAATAGCACCTAATCTTATTACTCGATTTAGCTTTGATTTTCTTATCCAGAATGGAGTCAGTATATATGTTCTAGTGGACTTCTAATATTGTATGTGGATATAAAATATATTAATGTATATATGTTATTAAAATGCTTTAAAAGTTAACTTCCTTAATTTTATCTAAAAACAAAAAATAAAAACTTATTTAGGTGTGGAGGGAGTTCTTAATTAATACTCCCTCCGTCCTAGTTGACCTGGTATACGGATTAAGAAAAAACAAATTGACTTGATTATTTATATTGATTTAATATGTATTTTCCTTTAAAGCTCATGTGTATGTTGTGCATAATTAAAATATTGTGAAAAAATAGGGATAAAATGGTAAAAATAATGTTATAAAAAGGTAAATTTTAAACTAGATAATTATTTTGTAACGGATAAAAAAAAAGGATGACAATAATTTAAGGAGGAGGGAGTACTCCATTTGTTCATCGAAGAGGTGCATTTTTTGTTTCTAGTTTGTCTGAATTAAAGAGATTCATTTTCCTATTAGAAAACTATTCCTAAAGGCAAAAAATTAAGTAATATCGTCTTATGGATGTTTTTGTAACTGATTCTTTTTATTCGATTAATCACGTATTGATAATTAATCTGTAAGAGAACGAGACTCCGTTTTATAAATTAAAATCCGAAAATCAGCCGCCCATTTCTAAAACACTAATATGAGCTGGATTGAGTAAAGGTTCTTTGTTTTTTGCATTTTCATATGCTAAAAATTTATTACGAGATGCTCTCATTTTTAGCAGCCGACAGTACTATTCCTTGGAGCTTGGAAAAACCTTAGGAAACCAAAATAATAATAAAATAAAATGGAAAAGTACTAACTGTGAACTTAATGTTTTTAACACCTTTTGAATTTGTGATTGAGAACAATTATGTTAGAGAAAGTAAATAAATTGAAACTATAACCACAAAGTGAATTCTAAGGACTGTTTTCTTAGCACGTTTTAAAAAATTCGATCTTTGGTTTCTCACTTTCTATCTTTGGTCCCACAAGCTTCTCCCTATCTTTTTCTTAATTTTTATTTAATCATTGGAAAAGAAAAGTTTTACTTTCAAAAATAATACTTCCTCCGTCCTTAAATAATTATCCTAGTTGATTCGACGTATGGATTAAAAAAAATAATTAACTTGATTATTTATGTTGGTTTAATGTGCAGTTTCTTTTAAAGCTTATGTGTATGTGGCCCATAATTAAAATGAGATGAAAAAATAAGAATAAAATGATAAAAGTAATGTTCTAAAAAGATAAATTTCAAATTGAATAATTATTATAAATTTCAAACTAGATAATTATTTTGTAACGGATAAAAAAAAAAGAGGACGATAATTTAAGAAAGGGGGTATAACCCTTGTGCAGTTATGCCAAACACATTCTAATTGATTATTCAATTTTACACATTAAATCAAATTATATCTGTTCATTTGGGATAAAGAGAGTAACTTTTTAACAACTCCACTCAAAAAAGAAAAAAGAAAAAAAAGAAAGAAGAAGAACATACCTCATTAACTTTGATCATAATGACGGCAATGTCCCTCTTGCATATTATTGGACAAACATCTGAACAAGATAGTATCAATGCCAACCTTACATATTTGTTCTTTCTACTCATCACATTTTGAAAGTTTCCAAATGACTGGCCATAAAAGGACAAAAACCTTTCCTTTTGGAAAACTACTTAACATGCTGAGGCTTCTCAACTTCTTACTCTTAAAGGGATTCAAGTAATTTGAGTGATGGAAAATTTGATAAATCACAAGTCACATCTAGCAACGTTAATCGAATAAGTAGCAACAAATATCAGTTGGGCCCACCCTTGATAGTTGAGATTAAACCGGTAATTTTTGGGTAAAATTACGAGTCGAACCATTTTTTTAAAGTTTATAATCTTTTTAGTGTAATTTTTTTTTTTCAATCGAAATAGAACATTTTTAAGGATGAAATGACCGCGATACCTTTAATGAGTCTGAAATGCATTATGTTTTTGTATCGTGGATCAAAAATATGTGGTTAAATTTATGAATTACGGTGCAATTAGATTATTAAATTAAATTATTGAATCGTGGTATAAAAATTAATTTAATGAAATTTATGAATCGCGATTCAAAAATAGACTAGAAAATTAAACTTTGAACCGTGGTGCAAAAATTAATTCGAAATTTATGAACCGCGATTCAAAAATAAACTAGGAAATAAAACTTTGAATTGCGCTGCAAAAAATTAATGCAATGAAAATTTATTAACTGTGATTCAAAAATAGATTAGGAAATTAGACTTTGAACCGCGGTACAAAAATTAATGCAATGAAATTTATGAACCGCGGTTCAAAAATAGACTAGCAAAATTAAACTTTGAACCGCGGTGCAAAAATATTATCTAATTCATTTTTGCACCGCAATACAAAAGCATAAATAACATTTTACGCTCTTCACATTCTTCTTTCATCTCCTCCGTCGTAAGTATTTTTCTTCCTCTTCCTTCTCTGCCTTCGTCATAACTGAAAAATCTTTCAACCCACTATAAATTCATTATAATTTCGTATTTCATGAATCAAAAAACTTGTTTACCTTTCTGGGGCGCTGCCCTCTTGATCCCCGTTTTGTTGCACACATTGTGATTTTTAAATCCAAAGTGTATTATCGGAGCTGTTGAAGAAGATGATGATATTTTGGAACAATATTTCGAAAAATGGTCTTTTCCGGTTGAAAAAAAGAACAGTAGACTTTTAAGGTTAAAAAGTTTAAAAAAGGGACTGGCCAGAATTTTGCCATAATTTTTGTCCATGCCTATTTACTTGCCCACTAAGATATGTGCATGAACACATTTAAAAATTCAAATGGGTACAAATAAGAATGTCCATTTGTGACCACAAAACTATAATGAACTAAGTGGGAGCCCCACAAGGCACCCACGCTAAGAAATTCTCGTTTTGCTCATGGTTTCCCCCAAACGAACTACAAACCACGAGATTTGAAAATCTTCCCCTTGTAGTTTTTCAACGAGTACAGTTGGCATTTCGCCAACATTTTCGCACTCAAACATCTTGCAATTCACTTTGCTTATTATACAAACTGATGGGAGTTGATGAGTTGGTCACTTGCGAGTTTGTTGACGGCGAATGTCTGTGGGAGAGCATGAGCAATGCAGTGGCGAATGATCGGAGTCTGTTGGAAAAGTTTTGTATTTTTGTGCTTAAAGAATTAAAGGTAGGAATTGAAGAAGGCAATGCGGTTAGGCCGAGAATTTATAGCTAAATAGTAAACGGTAGAAATGGTGGTTATCGATTAGGTGCTCGTTTGTTGCAGCTTATTTGGAGTGACTTTTGGCTTTTGGCTTTTGAAAAGCCATATTTAGAGTGTTTGTTGCAACTTATAAGCCAAAAGCCAATAAGTGAGGTACAACACCCTTTATGCATGGAAAAGCCAAAGCCAAAAGGCCAAAATTTTGGGCTTTTTTGGTTTTTTTTTTAAAGATGAAGACAACTATTTATTAATAAATATTTGATTATCCTCATTTCATCATTTTATGAAAGATACATAAAAATATGAATACTAATTTTGAAGTTTTTTTTTTAACAAAAAAATATAACAACTCATAAACAGTTTTTCAACATCTGTAACAAACATTCTATCATGCAATCAGCCAAAAGCCATTCAGCCATCAGCTTAAGCTATCAGCCATAAGTCATAAGCCATCAGCCACAACAAACGAGCCCTAGATGTGTATCTGTTGCAAAACGAAGAGTGAGAGTGGGATGATTACTTGATTATTGATTTTGGTGGCCCACATTTTAGGTGGTCAATCAATTTTCATTTTCTTTTTTCTGAATGATTGAATACACATAGTGCTCGTTTGTTGCAGCTTATTTGAAGTGTCTTTTAGCTTTTGGCTTTTGAAAAGCCATAAGGTACAACACCATTTATGCATTGAAAAGTCAAAGCCAAAAAACCAAAATTCTAAGTTTTTTTTTTTTTTAAACATGAAAACAACTATTCATTAATAAATATTTGATTATCCTCATTTCATCCTTTTATGAAATATACATAAAAATATGAATATTAATTTTCAAGTTTTTTTTAACAAGTAATTATAACAACTCATAAGCAGCTTTTCAACAACTGTAACAAACAGTCTATCATACAATCAACCACAAGTCATTCAGCCACTAACTTAAGCTATCAGCTATAAGTCATAAGCCATCAGCCACAACAAACGAGCACATATTGCTAGCGATTGAGTGGGGTTGAAATGGCTCGTGACCCTTTATAATCCAAAATTAAACAAGTCGAAACGGGTAACAGGTCGCCCTTTTAACCCACAGTTTCCATAAAAAAAACTATATTTATATAGTAAAAAAATTTACTGGTTGAAATGGTAACATGTCCGATTTACTTTAACCCAACCCAAGCCGACTTGTTTTTGTTTTTTTTTTGGTTGAAATGGGTGACCCGTTTCGACAAAAAAAAATGGGTTGGTTTGAGTAATTTTCAAATCTTGTTGAATGGGTTAACGGGTTTTGAGTTTTAATTGTCATGTCTGGATACAAAGGTTGGCGGAACATTATTCTCACCAATATCGTTTGTTAGCCTACTGCGTAATTTTTGAGTAATTTTTTTTATAATATATTTTTTTATATATGTATGATTAGTTGTAATTTTTGAGTAGAAGGAAATGATTTTTTTGTATTTTTGTAGTTATTTGATGATTACGTGTTAATAAATAAATGGACGCCCATGTCCATTTATTGCCCGCCCATATATGACCATGTAATTAAATGAACACCTATTTGTCCGCCCATTAGAACCCACTGCCCGTATGAGCACGCCCATACCCACCCATGTCTGCTCATTTGGCACCTCTACTTGAGATGTTACAACAATGTATGTGTTGCATAAGTCTAAAATTGTAACGCAAATGATATTACAAGTTAGAATTTATGGTATTATTATGAGTTTTAGTATTAAAACTGTTTAATGATTACGTGCTCGTTTGTTGCAGCTTTTTAAATGAGACTTTTAGCTTTTGACTTTTAATAAGTCAAATTTATAGTGTTTGTTTTAGCTTTTAAGCCAAAAGCGAATAAGTAAGACATAACCCTTCTTTTGCATAAAGAAGCTGAAGCCAAAAAGCAAAATAAAAAATAAAAAATAAATCTTTTTTAGAACACACATGTAGTCATCAACATTAATGAACATTTACATTCCCAAGCTACCCTTCTCCTTCACTGACTGTTTATTTAGGAGATTTGTTTTTGGTTTTATTTACCATTATTTACAAAGGGCGTTAAAGAGCAAGGAAGGGAGTCGGAGCAAGCTAGTGGTGACTTGTGAGAGGTGTTAGAGACGGACGGAAACCGAGTGTATTTCATAACATGCTATCTCCATCTTCTGGTTTGTTATCCCTCCATCTATATGTCTTTATGATTTTTAATTTTTGTTGTCTCACCCATTCTCGTCTTACCTTGTTCTCAATCTAGGTGCTGCCATTGTAATTGCTTGTCATTATAATCATACAAGAACCTAACAGTATAAAGGAGAGTATGTGATGAGCTCGGCCCAAACTTTGGTCACGAGCCAAGCTACACTGTGCTCCAACACGTGATAGTCACGTGTAGAGACCAGAAAGAAATTACCCGAAAGCAGATAGCCACGAGATGATCATCATACATCTATCCCGAGCAGGAATTTCTCTATCACTCAGCGAGCAGGGAACAAGGCTGCCCGATTGAGCTCGGTATTAATTTCGAGATAACCTCGCTAATCTCGAGATTTTAGCCATGATTCCTTCGGTTACGCGGTCAACCCGCATTTATGGTATTACAGTCCTAAAATATCTCCGTGATCATAGCCTAACCCGGATCTTACTCCCAGAAAGGCTATATATACTTCATAAAATCTCATTTAAAAGGTACGCACTATTCTATATACCGAAACCCTGTTATTTTGCTTTCAACTAAGCTCAATACTTACTCTCACACCTGAGGGGTTTCGCGAGGCCCTGCCTTGCATTCCATCTAAGGTGTTTCTTCTTTTGACAGGTTTTATGAGTTCTCACATTGCTAAGCCCGTGATATCCTATAAACCGCAAGGACCGGCCCAAGACTAGATTGTGCAGCATCAGTTTGGTTCCGTTGCCGGGAAACGAAAAAGTTTAGTTTCACTTTTCATCAACTTTTGTTAGCATGGCTAAGAACGGAAAGGGACAGGTTGGAGCAAGCGGAAATGTCGGCGGTGATGTATCTGTTCAAGGAGATTGGCCCCCAATTAGTAATGCACTTGAGGGGATTCCCCACCGACCAAGTGTCCACGAAATGGCTACCGCCACTCAAGCGGGGTAATGACCAGATCTCAAGTGGCGCACAACATGCACCAAATGGCGAAGCCGGTTTCACCCCTCAAGAATCGATCCACCTCAAGATGATTTAAGAAATCAAGTTGCAAGAAAGGGCCAATCTCGGCTTGAATTGCGGATCGCTTGAACCAACGTAGGGAAGCCGCCGACTTAATTCAAAGGCGAGCCTATCCCATTGAATGAACAAGCTCAGCACAAGCTCTTTCGCAATCAAGCTCAAGATTCGAGAAAGATGTTTATTCTCAATCAGCGCTTAGCCGCCACCACCGCCTCCCATAGAGGAACAAGCCACCAATTGTGCCCGCAGTTAGTATTCCACACGTGGCCGAAAGTGGTGCTTAAGGTCGGCCATGCCCCGCACAAGCCCCCTTTGCCATCGACGCTCCAAATGAATCGTGCGTAAAAGCGGTGGCAGCCACAACCAGGATGCTAATGCCATAGAAATCCATGAGGAGAGACGAAGCCGGGATAAACGTCGTGCCAGAGAGCACAGTATAGTCGATGAGTCACAGCCAGCCAGCAGGCGAAGTCGAAATGATGAACATGAGCTGCTCATATCATTCTCGATCCCGCTATTCTCATCGCTTCGACGATTTAACTTCACCACGCCGCGAACACGACAGCGCAGCGGCATCGCTACGAGACAACAAGACCTCCAAGGGTCCCCAGCCCGAAGCACGCAAGCCGAGGCACCTCCGCCGCAATAGCTCGGCTAGTAATTTCAACGGCACCGCATTCAGCATTTCAACCTCGACAATGGCCGAGGTTTTGGCAGTGTCGCAAAGCTAGAATGGATGGGTGGGAAGGCGGTCGCCGCTCGATGGGTCCGCCGATCTTCGATGGTAGTCCATTCGCAGATCGATCGAAAACACACCTCCAAAGACGGGAGTGTTTTTCCGAACTTTTGATAAATACTCTGAAAAACCCGAGCGAGAGATTGGCTACGATCATTTAAGCTCAGTCGGCTTGGTGACTAGTAAAGCCTTGAAAATGAAGGCATTTCAGAGCCATTCGTGGTAAAGCCGAGTTGGTTAGTATGCGTTTCCGAAAGGATCTATTACGGCTGGAAAGACTCAAGGGAGAAGGTTCCTTAGAATTTGCCCTACCGAGCCTCCCCAAAATTCATTCGACCGCGCAGTTGGTTCAAGGAATTGATGAATCTTCCATAGCCTATGTGGAAAGGTTCACTAAGTGCTCGAACAAGTCACGGCATGACCAAGAGGTTACGCTTTGTTTTTCGAACAATATGGGCTGGGCCTCAAGCAGAATTGGTGACGCATCCACCGGCCACTCGGGTGAGATGCTTGCTCGAGCACAACCTGCTCGCCTCGACGGAGGCGATCGGGAAGGAAAAGTGGAAGGAAAAGGTTGAAAATAGTTCGACACCAACCGCAACTCCTAGCTCTAAAAATAATAATGAGAGACCGAACAGACTTCTCGATTCCACTCAATGATTCAGGAGCAAGATTTCACCCCTTAAACACTTCAAGAGAGGATAATGACGCAAATACATAATGATCTCCCGCCTCCCTATCCCATGAATCCCGATATCGCACAATGGATAGCACAAAATTTTGTGCCTACCACAACGACGCAGGGCATGTCACTTGAGGAATGTTTCATCCTCAAAAAAGAAATCCAACGCTTGATTAATCAAGGACGCCTTCGATAGGTTCAAGCCAGTGGAACAACAATGGTGGCAACCGTGATCCTCCCCGCCGGGAACTACAGAACAGAAGCAACGCCTGCATAAACCGGTGGCGAATGTTATTTCGAAGAAGAACCAGCCGACTAACCGGGAAAGCATATTTATTCACCGTCAAAAGAGACGAATATGCCACCAAGAACTCGATTTGGCGAGCGTATTCAGCTTCACTCTCAAATGAGCCAAGTAAACAACCTCAAGGTCCGGTTTCGTCAGGTCGCGTTTGATTAACAACCGGCAAGTGCACCGAAAGTGCTCGATACTGGAGCATGCCGACGTGCTTTTACTACAGCTTGTTTTAAGTGAGATTGGTCTCACCGATGCCCGATTAAAAACCTTACTTGGGAACTCGAAGGTTTTACAAATCATAAAGCCTGGGTCAAGTGGCACAGCAATTGACCTGAAGTTTACATAGCGATTTGGGAACATACGAGGCTAAGTCATAACTTTCTCCTCGATCGATCCGAAATCTCCATATAATGCCATCATGGGCATCCTCCATGGCTCGCCTGCATGGTAGCCTCTGCTCCTCACCGAGCAAAATTTTACACGCACAATCTGTTGGCATCCTTCATAGTCAACCCCGAGCAATGTGGGAATTTGTCCTGAAACGCAGTAAAAAAGGCGTAAAATCGCGCCTCCATCCCCAATGAAGAAATCGTTGTTCCGTGCAAAGCTCGACAATATAGCAAGCAATTTCTCAAGGAGAGTGCTCGCGACCGTAAAAATATGGAGGTCGATCACCCAAAGTGACAAAGCGAGCATGCAGGCCGCCGAGGAAACATCAAAGCTCCTCGCCAAAAGAGGGGCAAAAGGCATACTTAAAAAATGAAATGGACATCATAGTCCGCCAAGAGCCGTAATTCTGCCGAAGATGAGCTCGAGAAATTGTCATCAATCC
>JABEVN020003851.1:0-16686 GCA_013146195.2 Codonopsis lanceolata | reverse complement strand
AAATTGATGCTTATTGTGCACACATTTATGCTTTCTTAAATATCATGATAGTTTAAAGATTGTTGGATGGTTTTTGCTTCGATTTATTGAAATTTACTATTTTGCATTGAAGCCCCGAAATGTACGTGAGGTTTCTTCTTGGTATACTTTGTTTTTGCCCACGAGAAGAGAAGGAACATCACATCTATCCAATCTATGTTCGTTTCTTGGGCTTTCCCCGGCAATTGATCTCAATCTATATTGTGACTCAATTGATGACAATAGAGGAGTGTCCTTGTTAAACTTATAAGATCATTTGTGGCATTTAATATATTTCATGGCATCTTATGTCCAACCTGGTTTATCTTGCAATTAATGGTTTTTGAAATAGAATTTGAGTGTTGAGCACTATTAAATTTTTCTATATTTAATCGTTATCGCGGTCATGTAGACGATCGATTTCTCGGACTGCTTTTTCCCTAACTCGCTTGAGCCATGTTAACTCTCCTAAAATGACAGTCATATGCATGGCGCGCAGTCAGGTTTGCTCTTCTCTTATAAAAGACTTGCATAGTGGTATTTTGTCTAGACTGATTAATGATTCTTTTTCACGAAGGGTGTTAAGGTGGACAAAGAATTGATGTAATTCCTGGTTGAATCTAATCTACTGTTGTCCTTGAATTGAAAAGAGGCCAACTAAATTTGTCTAAACGCCAAACATACCAACAGGAATGAATTTTAACTATTTCTTGGTAAAACAACAGTTATAGATTTATCTTGGGGATGTAATATGCCATTTCCATGTAGCAATGGTCGTTTTTCCAACGAGTTTCTATTGCGTAACCGCAGTCGGTTCACATGACAATAGTGCTCTCCTTGGCACATTATTTGCAATGGACCAAATCAGTTCATGTTTTTTACATAATGAATGAGTGTCTAGAGTTGCACGACTAATTCTCAGTTAACACTTAACAGTAATGCTCTCCATAGTCCATTTTGGTTTATCATTGAAATGCTTATCTTTGAATATGTTTTACTTGCCAAATTTCTAATTTCATATGTTATCACAACTATGTATGCATATCCATTTTCAATCTTTATGCTATGTTTTCTGAACTCTAGTGTTGTGTTGGATCAGCTATTCAATGTAGATGATTATTATTCATAATTGGTGTAGAGAAAGGAAAAGAGAACAATACTGAGGAAAATAAATAGATAGACGAAAACCTGAGTGTCACACCCATACTGTCATACCCGTCGTTCCAATCTCCAAGCAAAGAATTCACTATTCTATTTCACCATGTTTCACTTAAAGAGTCTAAGGACCAATTAACTAACACTTCTAACTCAATTGAGCCACTTAATATACAAATGAATTATGTCCTCAGCTTCCTTCTGCATAAAACTGGTACCGTGGTATGCATGCTAATGGTGATTTTGAAAGGCAACAATGTAAGACAACAAACAAAGTAATATGTAGACCGAACTAATGAAAATCAGAATTGGATTCATGTGAACTGAATGTCTTATATGTAGGTAAAGTATGCATATATAACATGAGAAGAAAACATTATACATACTCTACTGAATGCTCTCTGCTATATTCAGCCGATTGGAGTTCGTAAGCATCTCTCCCTCCTTCCATAATTTGTGCCCTGACCTTGCTTACACATGTTGTGCCCTAACCTTAATTTTTATTTCTTAAGCAGTTTTGATTTGACCTTTTTCACATTTTGTGCAGTTGCTCGTCAATGTTAATGGATCGTTCGATGCGATTCAAGCTTTGGAGGAGGCTTTGCCATTCAGGTTCCTTGCTTTTTCTCCCCTTTTCGCTTTTTTGTTTTGAATAATTGGATTTCTCATGTGTATTGATACATGGATTGTCTATATTTTTGGAGTTCTTCGTGATTTAGTTGATTTTGTGATGCTAATTGGGGAAGATTGTGAAACGATCAAGATATGTCTTGTCTTTTTTATTATTATAGGAAATTGAAAGGTAGTAAATTTTTTAAAGTAAAGTAGCATATAAAGTTCTGGAAATTAATTTCTTTATCCCATTTTGTAATTGACTAGGGCTTTCTTACTCTTTTCATTTCTCACATTAAAAAAAATGTATGTCATTACAAAGTTGCAGTTGGTTTATGCAATTTTTAATGGGTTACTGGATTTTGGTACTATTAAACGACAAATTAAGGAAAACCCATTATATTCTTCCTCAACACTTGTGGTTACTGCTCTTGTTTCATGGATAGCATGGTAATTGGTGAGTTTATCAGTGAGCCTTTATGGAAAGCATTTTTCAAGAAGACAAGAACCCCATTGCGGCTTTTATCCATTCTTGTATTTTTATCTAGTGGAGTTTCTTGTATATTATCTCTTATAGCTACCGTCATTATCGGCCTCGTGTTGGTGGGCCTGTTGCAATTCCTATATCTCAGAAGCGTTTTTTCACATTTATATCAATAGTCCGTCTGCTCAGGACCCTATTAGATGTATCTCGATGTTATTGGGGTTGTCATTCAAGCCAAAATCTCGCTTGTAAGGATTTTGAAGTTTCTTGAGGCGCCTGAACTTGAGAGTACAAACGTAAGGCATAAGAACAATGGGGGGAGTTTAAACTAAAATACTTTGATCAAATCAATCAATGTTTCATGGAATAGAGTTTAGTGAATCCGACACTTAGTAACATTAATTTAGAGGTTAAGTTGGGTGATAAAATTGCTATTTGTGGAGAGGTAGGCTCCGGAAAATCAACCTTGCTTGCATCAATTATAGTTGAGGTTTCGATCATTCAGGGAAATGTAAGCTTCACTTTCCATATATTTTTGTTTTTCGGCTTTCAATTTTGAGTTAACAAGTTCTCATTCTATGTGCTATATACAAGTATATGTGTGATGGGGTGTCATATGGCTTTCCTTTTCTATGATTTTCACTATTGATGACTGATCGCTTGGACAAATTTGCATTTACTTGACAACTTCAAGTGCACGGGATATTTCTTGTTCCTTTGTTCCTCCGCAAATTATTTCTGTGACTTCGTATTTATTTTCATGTTTTTAATGAGAAATTTGATACATTGGAACTCCTTAAAAAATTAACATAAGTTATATCTTGAGGTTTTGCTCGGCTTCTTATTGCTTTGTATAATATGTTTTGGTGGGTTTACCATAAACTAATCACTTTTCATCTTTCAGGTTCAAAGTGAATTGTAGGAGGCTTACGAGAAGAGGGTCCATAAATCAAAGTAAGTTTCAACTCTATTAAGAGCTATAAGCTTAGCCCCTTGTCCAGTGGAATGGAATTGAAGCTATTACCTATTCCCACCAACGCCTCGGCTAATGTCCTATGGATCGAAGACCAGAGATCGATCATCCACGCCACTTATAGGTCAAAAGCAAAAGACTAGGATTTCAATTCGCCACTTTGGCTTTGATGTTAGGGCCAAATTGACCTGCACACACAAATTAAACAAGGAGTTGGGTCTCACTGTCACTAGTCGCCCTCGCCTACAACAAATGAATCAATATTGTGGGTCCAACTACTAGTATTAGATTTATACCTCAAGTTGGCTAGCTAAGCCAGGTGTGATTCAGAAATCAACCAGCATAAGGTGGCCCGGGTCTAAAGAGGAGCGTTGTCAAGCTTAATTTACCAAAGAAATTCAGGTTGAAGACTAGGGATTTTCAACCTCTGTACTGAGACCTCATGTTTGAGTTTTTTGTTAGGAGGGCTATAGCTCATAGGAATGATGCGTTTAATTCCCTTGCACTATTCAAAAGTAGTGCGCCGAACTGTGCGTGCACACCACACTCAACATGACTAATGGAAAAACTGATATGATAGATGATACAAGAAGAAGATTAACCTGGACAGTCTGTTCTTGGAGTTTGTCTACGCAGAACACCCTCACATGTGCCCACCCACGCATCTTTCTTGTTTAGTTAGAAACTCATTCAAATAATCTGCTGCAATCTGGTCAATAAATTTCAACATATGTCAATCTCATTTATACATTCAATTTGTAAACCTCATTAAAGAGCACTTTTCATTAGGTTGCTTTTCATGTAATGAACCAAGCCCCTTACTCTGCCCTCGTCTCGCCTTTCCAATATTGCCCTTAGCCTGTACCTTGCCACTACCCAAGCAAGGTCCTTGGCATGCACTGCTATAAACAACAGAAAGAGAGTAGGAACAACTATACTGTCAGTTTACATAAATGAGTGGTAGGATAGTCCAGAGATTTCTATATGGTTTTCTATGCCTTTAGTGCTATTTCGTTCATTACTCTTCTTGGGTGGAGTCATGAGTCGTTTTGTATGGGATTTGAGCCTACTTACAACTTCATCCACGGTAGGCTTAAGTAGGATCTATTCCATCGATCGTGCCGTTGAGGGGTTCAATTGGTATGATTTAGACCTCTGTAGGGGTGTAAGAAGGATCATGTTTAGCGGGGACACTATGTGAGGGACATCATCATGTTAGTTCTTAGGACTACAATGGTAAAATGAACCCTAGCTTTTTCTTCCTGCTTTCGTAAACAAGGGAGGAAAGTCTTATTCCTTCATTTAAGATACTTTTTCCCATCTCTTCTTCACTCCTTTCCAAAATTGAATCCTTATCAAATTGAGAATATTACAAAATGGAGAATGAGGCTGGAGCTCTTATGGAATGTCTTGGCATGTTATATCCTGGGGCATAGTAGTCAATTGAGGGAAATTTTGATGCGATCAATTATTGATTTATACTTGGTTACTTTAGCTTGAAAGATGGTTTACATTAGAGGGATTGTAGAAATGACAAATGACATAGCAGAGAATGATTAGCCCTTTGATGATCAATAAGAGTGTGGATTACTTGGATTAGCATCTGCCTTCTAGGGCGGTTTGAATGAGGGATTTGCACTTTTCTCTCATGAAATGATTTTCCATTATTTTGAGATATTTTAGATGTCATTCAAGGATAAGTTATATTACAGATTAAAACATCAAATCTCCATTTTGGAATTTGTTACTAAGTGCTGGATATACCATGCAAGACTATTTTTGAAAATTCACCTTTTGGGGTCGAGTGTTCTTGCTTACATATGTTCTCCCTCTGCAATTGCAATATGATGGTGCACTAGTTGCACCTTAGTTTTCCTTTTCATTTCAATGTGAGTGAGGGTTGTTCCCGTAGGGAGTGTTAAATCTTGATCTGCACTGCTAAGCAGACCCTTCAACTTTACCTTTTTATTAGTTGGTGACACTATTGTAGTAATCTTGTTTGGATGGTTGGTGTTATAGTTAGGACAGGTAGATCTACTACCCTTAATTTATTGTGTAGATCTCTTGAGGTACCTTTTTTTTTTCTTTTCTTTTTTTGGCGTTATTTATATTAATTATATAATTTTTGTTGTAGGCTCGGACCAACTCACCGATGGACGACTTGAGCTAGCTATTTCAATGATGGACGACTTGATCTATCTATTTCAATAGACACTTTTGTATAGGAATTGAAAGACACTTATTGAAACGTTAGTTTTTGAAGGGTGGTTGATCTATATACAATTTTTTTTTAATTGTATTTTTATGTAATTTTGAATGTTTTTTAGGTTATGCTTTTGATTAATTTGGTACCAATTAGAAACATATCTATATAATTAGTTTGTGTGACTTCAATTCATTTATATAAAATGTAATTGTTTTTCATTTGATAATTAGCATATATTTGACTCCAACATATGGTTGGCATAATAATAAAAACTTGAAAAAAATGGTGGTCATCTCATATTAAAACGATATCAAATACAAAAATAATCAGTGACAAATTGTATTTGGGAGGGCATCAATCGTGCCAAATACTACGTGGTAGGCCAAGCACAACCGTCCTAAATACTATTTGGGAGGGCAATAAAACCCTGCCAATTACTATTAGGGAAGGCAAACCTAACCGTGCCAAAACCTTTTTGGGAGGGCATGCAAATCGTGCCAAATATTATTTGGGAGGGCACGCAAACCGTCCCTAACACTATTTGAGAGGGCAACCAAAACCGTGCCAAATACTATTTGGGAGGGCAACCCAACCGTGCCAAATACTATTTGCGACGTTTCATCAAAAACCGTCTCAAATGTATGTTAAATGGCACCACCTTGTCCAAGCGTCACCTTTGCCGTGCCAAATACTTTTTGGGACGGTTTTGACCCGAGACAAATGTATTTGACACCCTTGTATTTGGGAGGGAGCCAAAACCGTCCCAATGCCGTCCCAAATACCTTTTGTGACGGTTTTGACAATATTTGGGACGGTTTTTGGCCGTCCCAAATACCCATTTTTCTTGTAGTGAATACTCTTGTGGAGGTCATTTTAGTGGGAACAAAACTGCTAGAAAATTTTTACAATCTGGTTTATATTGGCCTACTATTTTTAGAGACTGTGAATTATTTTATAGAACATGTGATAAGTGTCAAAGAACTGGTGGAATAGGGAAAAGAAACGAAATGCCTTTACATATTAATATGGTTGTTGAAATCTTTGATGTTTGGGGCATTGATTTCATGGGTCCTTTTCCAGTGTCAAATAATTGTGAGTATATTTTGGTAGCAGTTGATTATGTGTCTAAATGGATTGAAGCCATAGCAACTAAAACAAATGATGGTAAAACTGTGGTTAAATTTGTGGAAGATCTGTTTGCTAGATATGGAGTACCTAAGGCCATAATAAGTGACCAAGGGACTCACTTTAATAATAAATTATTAAATAATGTACTTAAGAAACATGGTGTAACTCACAAGCTAGCTACACATTATCATCCTCAAACATCTGGCCAAGTAGAGGTTAGTAACAGCTAAATTAAAGCAGTATTAGAAAAGATTGTTAGGCCTAATCGTAAAGATTGAGAATCTAAACTTAATGATGCTTTATGGGCATACCGAAGGTTGGGAATCTAAACTTAAGGATGCTTTATTGCTTTACTGTCAAGCTCTACCAGTTTTCTATCATCCTCTGTCCATTCTGGTTCTTCTTTAGGAACTTCTGCAGGATTCCCAGCGATGGAGGCTAGAAGGTTGGGCTTCATTGGTACATGTTGACCTGCAGTAACGCACTTCCATAATCTGTTGTCAATAGAGTTCATAAATCGCATTACATTGTCCTTCCATACATCGAAATGGCCTTCGTGCAATATTAGGACGTGGTTCGCATTAGATGTAGGCAGCATGTAGTGTGTTTGTGCCATTGGATCGAATCTCTCAAGAGTTTAATCTCGGAAAAACTTGTTTTCAAAGAATAAGGCTCTGATACCAATTGTGGGTCCCAACGGGTACAATAATAAGCTAGAAGGGGGGGGGGGAGTTGAATAGCTTATTGTACACTTAAAAACTTTTGAGTAAGTTCTTTGAAAGGTACTTACAATTTATTGAAAAGATTAAAGTAGCAGAAGACTTTCAAAGTAAATGTTTCGAAGTCCACGATAAGGACTGGGTAGAACTTAACAACGAGTTACTTAAGTTCTGCTGTTAAAGGATAAAGATAAGTAAAGTAATAAACAGTTCAAACAGTAGACAAACAGTAAAAGAATAACACAAGTATTTTGGGATGGTTCACACTATAAAGAGTGCTACGTCCACCACCAAGGCAGTCAACCTTAGATTTAAATAGTGCACTATGTTTTCCACTAGATCTATTACAAAGAATAATTCTGATGGATCGTGTACAAAATATTGACTTGTGTTTGGGGTCTAAGGAATTAAATATCTGTGTAAACAAGATATTTAATTCGTGCAGAAGAATAACTTTAGAATGAAAACAACAAGAAGTAAAGGAATAAGTGTTGATGAGCAGCTTCTTGTTGTTGACGAGGACTTCTAGATCTGTTTAGGATCTCTTGAATGCACTGAGTATTAAGATTGAGTCGTTGTAGATTTTCAGAGCAATTCGACAAGTGATCGATCGATTTTTTTCGATGTCTTTAATGGTAGCATTTATAACAAGAGCATTCTTGAGAGCCGTTGGAGAAGACGAAGACTTTAACAGCTCTATTAGGTTGAATGCATTAAATGCATGGGGCTGTCAGTCAAGAAATTCGTCTTCACAGATATCTAGAGCAGGGAATTATTTCTGAGATCTTCTGAAAGTTGGGCAATCTGGGTGTCAGATCTGAGAGTTGTTACAGACAGTAGGTGACAGTCTGCTTTCCTGCTTTCACTGTTCAGTCTGCGAAAAGTCTTCCTGCTTTTCGGAAAGCTGCTTTCGGCGGGTTTGAGGTGTCAGGGAATGTCTCAATTTAAATTCAAACATAGATAAGGATAAATCTAAATTGATCCATTAGTCTCTGATGGTCAGGACACGTCATGATTGACCAGGTGTACACAAGGTCTGCCGATTGTGAGCTGGAGTAGGTCTTCCGGTAAAGCCTTTGAAGAGGTCTTCCGCTGAACCTTTGAAGTCCTATAAAAGCTATACTTGGCAAAGTTCTATACACAGTTGCCATGCTAACTGATACGCAGCCCGATTAGCCACTGAAGTATAAAACTAGTGTAATGTATGAGCAGATATAAATCTAATACAAATAAGAATCAACAGTTTGCTAATTCTCACGTCGGAGAGCATTTGCAGGGAAAGCCCCTGCCTAGTTCAATGTTTGAATTTGCTTTTTAGGATTGGGCCTTTAAGGTTTATGATAGAATTGAAAGCCAGATATCCGAATTATTAAGCCCAGTGCGTCCTTTGATTATTTTGGACGTATCATGAAGTAAAATGTTTTATTTTGTTAGGTATTTGGGTTTTCTTCATTTTCGCTGTGTAGTGTACATATATCCAACTCATACAAATTATAAGTAAATATTAATTTATTTATACAGTATCTGCTTCATTTATTGATAAATTCTCAAACGGACACCCTATTATCGGCACGGGCAAGAGTACTAATATATATATATTTATATTTATACTTTCAACGAAGTCACAAAAACTCACAACTCATTGTAACGAAAGAAAATATGTGACTATTATTTTGTTTATTTCATCGGATCAAAGTTCTTAAAAGAAATATTATGAACAAAAATACAAATACTTATTATTAATATTAAATATATGACTGATCAACAATAATATATAGATTTGAAATTTTGTTGTTTATTTCATTATATTCAAAATTTAAAAAGCATCAAAAGTTCATTTAAAACACGAATGCACATGATTAATTATAAATGACTGACAGATCTAAAAAAATATATCGATTTGAAATAAATAAAATTTAATAAAAACTTTAAGTAATAAGAACTATATAATGATAAATAATAAAACAAAACAAACAGTATTGAAACATGATTTTTCCTCTAAGAAAGAGTAGCTCAACTGGTACTGCTCACTTCTCCTAACGGAGAGGTCGGGTGTTTAAGTCTCACCAGAGACACCCTGGACTTTACAACTTTCAATAGAAAGGTCGGGTGTTCAAACCTCTTCAAAGGTAACGTTGTTGTTCAAGCCTTACTCAAAGCCTCATTTAGGCTCGCTCGCTTATCTTAGCGAGAGGTCGAGTGTTCAAGCCCCACCGGAAGCACCTAGGTACATCACTACTATCAACCGAGGGTGTTCAAAGCACCTCATCGGAGGCACCATTTGTTCTAGTCACACCAAAGACATCATATATCTATAATTGTAGACTTTCAAGATATTAAAATAAAGTCAATTAAACCATTAAAAAATGTTTTGGCGATTGCAAAGTTACCTCTCTTTAAAAAAAAAATGAACCGACCATTTAATCATGAACAAATTGATTTACAGTTGTGTTCGAAAAGTAGTCAAATTTACATCAAATTGTAGAATGTCAAAGTATTCTCACTTGGAAAACTATCTTGATGATCCCCCTTCATAGAGTTCTATATTTTCGAGGATAGAGAATCGGGAGAGGATAATGAGTAAAGAGAGTGAAGAAGAAAACTAAAATGGGAGTTGGTTCCAAAAATTGAGTTAATAGTTTGTTTTTTCTTCAGTGATAGAGCAAAATTGTTGGAATAAATATCATGAGAGGTAGTGAGACCCAAGACAAGAGTTTTATTATCCGTGAGTGGGGTGGAGTAACAAAGTCAATAGATTAAATTTGTCTTTTTAATTGTTATTGATTATTGATATTGAAATGAGCCATAAGCAGAGAAGCTTAAATCAGTACAAATAGAATTATTTGAGTCAATTTTCATCGTCAATTAAATTTGTTTAGAGTAAGTTTTGCCATTCAATTAATATGTATCGGGTTATGAACACGTCGGACCCATTTATATTTTAGGTCATTTAAAGGTTTGAATAGGATAGGGTGAAAATTAGGTCGGTCTCTTTTGACAGATATTCAACCACTGACTGCTATGCTTTTTTAACTAGAAAAAAAAACATTTTTGATGTGAAAGGACGAGTATACCTTTATGAATCGGACACACTTACGATAAGCATCAGTTCATACATTGTCATGCATGATTCAAAATTGTGTAATTGTTATTCTCATTTTATAGCAGTGCATCGCGATTTTAAATCGATGCATTGCGTTCAAATTGGTTTATTTTCAATTCATAGTGATGCATTGTGATTCAAAATTGATGCTTCGTGAATCCAAATCGACGTATCGCTATTGAAAATCGATACACCGTAATACATATTTTTTATATTTTCATTTTAATTATTTATTTAATTTTCATAAACTGCAATTATTCTAATTTATTTATTTTATTATTATTAATCAATTGACACATATATTTCTTTATTTTCATAATAATTTTTAATAAAACGAATCAAATGATATTGTGCTATTAATTTATTGAAATAATCTCTTCTATTAGTTTTGTTTTTCGTCTTTATTTTATTTGATTATAATTTAATTGAAAAATATATATGTCCGTACGTTTAAAGCATGAATATAAAACTAGTTTGTTAGTTTGTTGAGAGAAAGAAGCTAGTAACAATTAACAAACAAAGACATTTGTTTGAATTGAATTAATAACGTTCTAACTCAAAATGTAAATAATACATATGTGATGTCTGATGTGAGTTGACTTGTGAGGGATTTGATCCCAAAAGCAAAAGTGTAAAATACAAAAATTACAAAAATTGAAATCGCAATCAAAAAAACATAAACCGTATTAAAATCACTACTCTAAAACTTACACGTACGAATTAACTGGAGTGGCGGTTTTCAACTTTCAAATTAAGAACTGCGGACGATCACACTCCGCATCATATCCTTGAATTCAAAGAAGTCAACGCGGCCGTCGTGGTTCCGGTCAACCGACGAGATCATCATCTCTACTCTGTCAATCTCACCAGCCTCCGGGAATCCCAGCTTCCCAAGCACAACTTGCAATTCTAAGGCCGAAATGTAACCGTCTCCGTCCTCGTCAAACACCTTGAATGCCTCCGTCAGATCCGCCTCATCGGTCGTCGTCGTGGTTGCCTCATCATCCGTTTGATCTAAGGGGGAAGCGGCATCTACACCGAAGATGAGGTCGTCAATAGATCGGTGAAGGGCCTCAAAATCCTCGAAGCGGAGGCCCTGGTTACCGGGCTGGATGTATGATTTAACCATGGAATCTAACTCGGAGAGATCGGTGTCGAGGCCGAGTCTAGCAAGGGCTCTGCTGAGCTCGTCAAGGGTGATCATGCTGTCGTGATTTTGGTCAAAGACGTCGAATATACGACGGAGGCGCAAGGAATTGAGGCTAGGGCTGCGCAGCTTAAAAGAGGAGGAGGAGGTGGAAGAAGAGAATATTGTTTTGGCAAGGGAACGCTTGTACTCATGGTCATGGTGATCGGCAACAGCGTCGGCGGTGGTAGTGGCTGTTTCCATTGGGGGACCCCACTGCGCTCTCTTTTTCTCTCTAAATTCTTTGAAATTGATTTGGAGTTTTTATTTTTTATTTTGTATATATATATGTATATATATATAGGAGAGAGAATAAAATGCACAATGAGGTTGAACCTAGAGAGCCAAAGCTAGCAAGGGGGAACGAGGATTTAATGTATTGTAATTGGGAGGAAGAATGAATGGTGGAAGGGAGCTCTCTCTCTCTCTCTAAATCAATGGATGAGATCATGAGAGAGGAGAAGAAGACTGACTAAATCAATATTAACCAGACAGTATGAGACTTGTGCGCGTTTGTTTGACCAACGACCCCGTTGCCTCCCCTTTTATATTTATTTGGCAATATAACCATTTGGACGCTGTTAAACGGCCTGTCCGCTGGAAATGAAATAATGAATTAGTGAATTACTAACATTTAACAAGTTATTTTTTTTATTTTTTATTTTTTAAGAAAACAGGGGCGGCACCCTGCTAGATTTTATTAAAATAAAGAAAATTACAAACTTGAGGGGGACAACCAGCCTTGCCCTTATAAATGGGAGGACAGAGGAGCCTAACCTCGAAAAAGGAAATACAACCCAAAAATTAAGAAACTCTAACATAGGGGGTATTACAAGCATCAAGCAAAATAAGCCCTCTATAGGATCTAGGGATATCAGATAAATCAAAGAAATCTATATCAGAGCAGGTGTCACAGGCATAATTGGCGAGACTATCAGCAACTTTATTAGCTTCTAAAAGCAATGAGAGAAAATAAAGTGACGATCCTCTTTCATCAGAAGAATGTCACGAATGATGTAAGAATGAATCCAAGGCAATTTATGGCCCCAGATAAGCGATCGAAAAAGAGTCTTGAATCTGTTTCAATAAAAAGCACCATAGAAATCATGATCATAGAGCCATTTAACTCCAATATAAAAGAGCTCGAATTTCGGCAACCATATTCGAGCAGGCAGCAAAAAAACGAGAGAAAGCAAAAATGCAATGCCCCTCAGAATCTCGAATTATGCCTCCCCCTCCACTAAGACCAGTTTCCTCGGTGGCCCCATCGAGTTAAGTTTGACAATCCCAGAAGGTGTAACCAACAGTGATAGAAACCTTCTTCAGGCGGCCATAAGAAATAAAGAAGGAGAGAATCCGGATATATGATAATTGGCGACCCTCGAAGTTAGACAAATCGGTCATGATGGAATTTATAATCACAAAGCAGGGAGCATTGGTTATCAAAGCGCATTATTCGAATTTCCAAAGATGCCGAAGATAACGGAAGGCGATAAAGTGAAGAGAACCTTTTACTATGAAGCCACCAAGCATAGCGTTCTTTGTATAGTGGAAGACGATAGGAACCGAAGCAGTTATGGAAGTGCGCCAAATCATTTGATAGAACTTGAGAGGAAAATATGTTCAAAAGTCTCTAAGTTACCTTGCTCACAACAGCTACACTTAGAAGCCAAAGAAAAACCTTTCCTCCAAAGGCCCTCATCAATTGGAAGATTCAAATAAAATAATCGCCATATGAAAATACTAACATGCCTACCTTTGCTTTATTCCATATAAAATTTGAAGATAAAGAAATGGGGCATGGAGATCGAACCAAAGAGAGCCGAAGAACAAAGAAAATTGGCCGGAAGGAGAGCGGACCAATATGGTGATCATCGGATTCATTAAGAGACAAGTTGGTCTTTAATTTGGCTCAAGATAAGGACGGGTAAAGGAGCTTGATCCAGGTTAGAAAGAATCTCTTTAAGCTGTTTTGCTTGAACAACCTGGAGGCTGAGCAATGGTTTGGTTAAATATCCAATTATCATGCCAGGGAGAACACATTCCAGAGCCGATTATCCAAAAAATATTGGGTTCAGCTAAGGATCGAATTTTTAATAAACGCTTCCAAACATGAGAACCCTTGAAAGCAGTTGGAGCTATCTGAGCAGGATGAACTTTGGAGCAATATCGGGCTTTCAAAAAGGAGGACCATAGGTTATGTGAAGACCGGAACCTCCACCAAATTTTAATACCATAAGCTTTCACTAGATCGGCATTGAGATAATCCCAGACCTCCTTCGGCGTAGAGGCGCAACAACTTTTCAAGCCACTGATGACATTTATTCTTACCTTCCAGCTGACCCCAAAAAAAATTAGAACAAAGCCTATCAATGAGCCGGCAAACTGAGACGGGAGGATCAAGAGAAGCAAAAAGGTAGCTAGATATGGAGTTCAACACATGATTAATGAGAGTGATACGTCCAGCCGAAGATAAGATGCAACCAGTCCATGAAGCAATTCGACTTTGGATTTTATTGACTAAGCCATCGAAATAGCAACGTTTCTTCCGACCCAAATAAAGGGGGCAGCCAAGGTAGATTATCGGGAGAGAACCAATAGAAAAACCCAAAATATGCTTAATTAATTGAGCCCGACCAGGATCAGAAGAAGAAGCCAGGTAAAAGGAACTCTTAGAAGAGTTAATAAGTTGACCTGAACTTACTTCATATTCTTTAATAATCTGTTGGTGGAGGGAAATGGAGGATTTGCTTCCATTACAAAAGATGATGAAATCATCAGCGAAAGCAAGATGGGAGACGACCGGGCAGCCGCTAATGGTGGAATAAATAGTGGCAGATATTTGACGATGAAGTTGGTTTAGCCTACGACTGAAGTAGTCTGCCGAAATGATAAAGAGGCTCGGTGAGAGAGGATCACCCTGGCGAAGGCCACGAGTAGAAGTGAAATAACCAGTAGAAGCCCCATTTATGAGAGCGGAAAACCAATTGTCGGATATCAGCCGCCATATAAGATCAATAAAGATCTCGTGGAAGCCAAATTTGCGCAACACAGAAATAAGAAACATCCAAGAGACCCGGTCAAAGGCTTTGGCCATATCAAGCTTAATGACAACATTCGATCCTGTAACTTTTTTCCCCAGAAAGCTCATCATCTCTTGAGCAAGAAGGATATTATCCTGAATTGTTCGACCTTGAGTAAAGGCACTTTGATTCCCAGATATAATGTGCGGCAGAATATGGGCCAGCCTAGTTGAGAGGATCTTTGAAATGACCTTAGAACAAAAATTACACAAGCTGATAGGCCGGAGATCCTTGAAAGACAAAGGCTTTTCCACTTTTGGAATGGTCACAAGCAGAGTACTAGACCAAGCCTTTGGAAAAAAGAAGCCTGAGAAGTATTCACGCACAGCAACACAAAAATCTTCACTAATGATATCCCAGCAGGTAGAATAAAATTTACCTGTGAAGCCATCAGGACCAGCGGCACTATCTCCATTCAAACTTGTAACAGCCTTTTTAATTTCAGAGTCCGAGGGGGGAGATATAAGATTATTGTTCCAATCATCAGTAACAAGCCGAGGAATAATATCCAGGTGTGAAGGGGAAACGAGGCTGCCTTCACAGATGAGTTGTTCTTTAAAGTATCTTACAGCTCCTTGTTTGATAGCCATATCAGAATTAAGAGTATTGCCAGCCATGTCATGGATAGAGTGAATGAATAAACGCCTATGATTCTGCTTAACAGAAGCATGGAAGAGCTTACAGTTACCTTGCCCATCCTGAAGCCATTTAAGTCTTGATTTCTGTTTCCAGAAATCCTCCTCTCTTTTAAGGTAATGCCGAAGGGCTGCTTGGGCTGCCATAAGGTTTTCTCGATTTGAAGGAGAGGGATTGAGTTCAAAGAAAAATTCCTTCTCGAGAACATCATCTTCTGCTTTACGAAGAGCTTCAAAATTATTACCAAATACATTGGTGTTCCAATCTTTCAAGGCAGATTTAACATTATGGAGTTTTCGAGCGAAACAAACCATTGGACGGCCTGATTCAGGCTTGCTCCAAGCAGTAGAAACCACATTCAAAAAAGAATCATGATTGATCCATGTGTTGAGGAAACGAAATGAGGAAGGCCCCCGAGAGACTTGGCAAGAAAAAGAGGTCAGGAGAGGAGAATGATCCGAGCAGGTTCGGTTGAGATGCTGTACAGAAGAATTCTGAAATTTGTCTAACCATGCAGTATTACATAAAACTCGGTCTATTCGCTCATGGATTATGGCAGATCCATCTAAACTTATTCCACCACGTAAAATCGCTGCCCAAATAGCCTAAATCAGTAAGCCAATCACGGATAGGCATGCATGAAAATCGAGTGCACCAATCGATCCCATCCCGCCCACGATTTTTCATGGGGATGGAGGGCGATGTTAAAATCTCCCCTACAAGCCACGGGATATCGGGGAGTAGACATACTTTGATGAATTAGATCATCCATAAAATCCTTCGATCCTCCAGGTGCATTTGGCATAAACACATAAGAAGAGCGGAGGAGATTGCCAAGAGAAGTCTTGAATCTGAAGAGTAACTATTTGGACATTATTAGATAGCAAAGTACAAGAAAGGCGATTTTGCAAAAATCCAAATGGAACTTGAGGAGTTAGAAGCGAGAAAACACGAAATTAAGCGGCGATTAATGAGAGAGTGACCATATCGAGCTTAGGTTCAAAAAGGCAATTATAGAAATATTATGAGCCGGGACGGATGTTTAAGGCGGCTAACAGAAGGCTCATTTCAATACCACGAATATTCAAAAGGACCTTGATATCCATAACAAAATTCTTGAGTAGAAGAAGCGTGGAGGGCTTGGATGCACGAGATCTAGTGAGTCTATCGGAAGGGGAATGGGAGGTTTGGGCTTGACTTTGGGTTTGGGAGATGAGGTTTCAGTTAAGGGCATTGAAAGAAGAATCATCGGCTTGACATCCTCATCCTCTAATATGTCTAAAGCAACAAAAGCGATTTGGTGATGTGGGGAAGGCCAGGGAGAAGTAGGGGAATCAGACACGTTATGATTTTGGGTAGCATCGGAAGGGGTTTCCTTAAAGG